>APFE031650530.1:0-29299 GCA_000404065.3 Pinus taeda | reverse complement strand
CCTATTCTTGAAATGGGCGAATGGAAGGTTGTAACTCCTAATTTCAAGGGCTAAATTTACCTTTTTTACCCTCTCCCTTAAAATAAGGTGGGCTATTTGAGGTGATTTGTAAAAATGTACTATGATACAAAATATTCGCCCACTAAAAATTTAAAACCCCTTGTGAACATTCGCCCCTAAAATTTTCTATGTTTCATTCAGAATTGGAGAAATTCTTGGAGGTCCTTGTGACCCAACTAAAATTTGATAATCCTCACTATATCCAAAACCTTTGTGTAACAAGCCATTATAGCAAAAATCACCTGAGAAATTTTTGGGTCTTGTCTTTTTAGGCATGTAATAACAACTTGAACCACCTGGAATTTGAGAATTATATTATGTTTTTTGTGGAGCATAACCATACCAATTTTCACCATATCAAAACTGAGAATCCCTATTTTGGTGACTAGATAGGGTATCTCCTTCCCAAACATTGTGAAAAGAAATTTCGGGTATAGCTAGATTGACACCACAGTTATAAGACAATGTTTTACATGCAAAATATTTTGGTTGTGTTGCCTCTCACACAGGGCTCACCCCTAGCAATTCAAGCATCTGTGAGAGATCCTTATCATTATTAGCACCATTAATTTGACTTGAACCACTGGCTTTAAGCATAATGCTGAAAAAACCATTAGATGCACCACTGCTAAAGTAAGTAAATGGTTGACTTCATGAGAGACTCGTGCATTTATTACCATTTGAAAAGGGAGTAAACAATTTTGAAGGCATAGTACTAGGATTCGGTGAAGATGACAGATGAAAATAATTAAGTGAATAACTATAAAGGGCATCACTTACCTTCAATGAGTGTTCAGTTTGCTAGGAAAATGGATAGTTGTCATCAGTAATAGAGCTCAGACAATTTTCCAAAATACAGTTTTCATGAATGACAGGGAAAATGTTTGAATTATTTTGAAAATCATTTATTTGTTCACTTTTTGGAATCAACTTGTTATTCTCTAGCAAATAACCTGCAAGTTGGTAGGAAAAGGATTGCAAGGATTAAATACCATCCCCAACCAATGAATAGGGGAGCTCAACAGATGAAGATCGCTAGTATTCTTCCTAACATATAATCAACTATTGTTTCTCTAAACTATCAACGTAAATAAAATCATCAAACAAAAAGGATGAGCAATCACAATTTTTGGATTGTTTCTATGTATATAATTTGATGCATCAGAAACTGCCATGTTCGCATAAGAACATTTACCAAAGATAAAAGTCATTACTTGAAAATAGGATGTGGTATGAGCATCATAATAGCAATGCAAGAAAAAAACCCACATAACAAATAGTAAACATGTATTAGACAGTTGTACATAATCTATATTCTTTAGACAACTAAGCACCTACCCTTATATTGAATAATATAGCTTCTGACAATGTTGTTTTCTTTATGTAGAAAGGATGGTTGAGAAGAACTTGTTAGGAGAAAAATATGACATCAAAATTTAAGAAAACAACCATAATCAAAATTAGTGATTATAATTAAGCTTGAATTAAAGAAGCCATTCTTGCTGACCATTCAAAAATTGTGTTTCGATAGAGTATGAGGAATAATGCAACCTTTCATCTGGGATTAATGAACCAACAATGTTTCTCCACAAGAATTCAAATCCACGTTTTTGGTGGGCATTCATTTTCTTGTCTAACTCCAAAATTATTTTCCATACAAAATTGGGCTTCTTAGACAAATCATGAGATTGGAAGGATGAAAATCCTTGTAAGGAATCCAAAATGGAAATTTCCATGTCTCTAGAACAATTATCCTTGTGCACTTAATAGCTTGATATTCTTATGCTTCTTCCTGAATTCCATACTCCTTGTACGTTGAAAGGTACAAATTGAATATCAGTTGATTTAGTGTCAAAGAAGATGCAATAACATCCTTTTCCTATTTTGACCAAAATTTAACCACAAACAAAACTATTTTTGATGTCCAATGGAAAAGTATCCATATCATTTTTTTACTTACAAATGGCTCAAAGATGTTATTTATCTCTACTTCTTCATCCAAGTCAAACTCATTCCCATCAATGCACAAATGATTGTCTTCATATTTTGTATTTACTTCCATCCAGTAGCCAGGTATTGTTTTGTTTCTTGAGTCCTATGCCAATCAACCAATGGAAGACTATCAACATAAACAAAACCATCAAACAAAAAATGACCAATCACAATTTTTGGATTGATTTTTCTCATATCAATCAAGTACCTCTCTAATGTACCTTCCGTAATATTTTTCCTTGTTGAGAAGACTCACTAATTTGATTATGAAAATAGATTCATATCAGAGCCACATAAACACAAGGCAAGTCCCTCAAAAAATCAACACTATCACTCTTACTCTCTATTTACATGTACATATCCTTGGCTATACCCACAAACTAGCATTGAGATGAATCTTCAACAATAAATAAGTGTAAAAAAATTGAGTATTTTTCCTTCTTATCATCTAGGGTTCATTTGTTTTACCACCCAAATCATTTTTCTCAAGAGTTTCACCCTTAACACTATAAAGTAACAAAATATTTCCAAATCAATATGAGGAAATGATTATGCATGTCAAGAGTGAGTTTCAATCTCTCTTTTATCATCAAAATAATATGGGTCTATACCATAGATCTCTCTTTTATAACTTTTTTATTTTGGAGTGATTATTCTGAGAGAGACATTGTAGTCTTGATTTCTTGAGATTTCTTTCCCTCAATCAATTGCAATATGCTACAAAATCTACTAGCTTTCCCCCACACTACTCTTCAATTTCCTTTTTGTGACTTCCAAAATCTCCTCCAAGGATCAATAGTCTAATCAATAATGACCCATAATCAAATATTAACAAGTCAAAATAATCTAATGAGTAAGAATTTAAACTTCTTCATATATTGAAAAATTTGATATCATCTACTTGCTCTATGATACTTGAATAAACAACATTCATCTTCAACCAATTTTGTCAACATTTTATTATTATTGAATTCAACTATTTAAATCAACTCCTTAATGCATATGCAACAACATTCTGGATCAAGAACCTATTTACCATTTGATCCAAGTACTCATACCCAAGATGCATTAAATAAGTTGCCTCTCCGCCAATGAGTATGCCTTCCGCGATCAAAATTTCCACCAGTGTCTCTGCATTAATTTTTGCATCCTCGAGAAAGGAAGCACAATAGAGAAAACAAATCTTCAATTCATTAGACATAACATTATAACTAAAACTTAGTTTTGTATCAATATTTGTTTCAAAATCTTGATTTGTATTTCCCATCGAAGTTAAAACACAACTCCAGTCCTCTTCATTCTTTTTGGAATCCATCACTGCAACAACTGCATCTACATCCAATGGAAAACCTTCACACTCCTTGGCAATTTGTTTGGCAATAGATTCTATATTTTTTTCAAGAGCAGTCGGGTCATTTGTAAAATATTCTCTCTTGAAAAACTCCCACACTTCCTCTTTGAACAAGGGCTCTATCTTTAAGGAGGATTGAGTTTCCCCCATTGCTCCAATCCCCTCTTCACTAAGTGGAGATCAAGACTTTTCTTCCCTTACATTGCCAAAAATGACCTATACTTCATCAAAATCAATGTGCTCCCACACATTGTCCAAAATGAGAAGAAATATTTTCTTCTCAAGAGAAGTAGACAATGCCAACTTTTGCAGATCGTTTTCAAAGTTTTCGTAAATTTTCAAATCCAATGCCTTAGCAATGGAATTTTTCAAGTTTCAAATCTTAAAATTTTGAGAAATAATAACCCAGATGACATCATCAAAGATACCACTCACCTCCTTGAAATGGTTAAAGATGAGTTGGACGAGGGACGTTTTTTGAACCCCACCAATACCGCACACGCCAACCACTACATAAGTAGGTTGGGTAATCCATTTATGCAGTCACGCTTGATCAAATTTCATATGGAATCCAATGACGGCGACGACTGAGACAGGTTGACTAAGGACTGGCTTTGGCTCAGACACTGTAGTAGGGACAATCTTCTCCACATTGACAAGAATTTGAGGGTCATCTTTAAGCCATTGAAATTGGTCATTGAATGTTGTCTTCCATTCTCTACATTTTCTAGGAACTGAAACAACGCATCACTATGTGATGATGCCTCCATTTCATCTAGGATTAATGAACCAACAATGCTTCTCCATGGGAATCCAAATCCCCATTTTTGGCGAGCATTCATTTTGTTGCCCAACTCCAGAATTATCATCTGCAGCTTCCAGTATCCTTTTGAAATCTGAAGAGAACTCTTTTGTTGATGAAGATGCTTATGGGAGTTATATGGACTTTTAAATGCTCAAATTTAAAGGTTTTCAACTTGTGCCAATGTTTCGAATGCAGTTTTAAATAGGTCAGCGATCATAGGTGCAATCATGTTACTGAAATCCATGATGGTGTGGGATGTAAAATCCTAGAAGTCTGTATGAGGAAACCTTTCATCCAAGGGGATGAAGTTCATGTTTGGAAAATTGACTCGGCTTTCAAATTTAGGATCTGCATACCAAATTTTTACTATTAGCCACATGGAAATGTAATCATGTTAGCTGAAGCCTTGAAAACTAAGTATTTTCCTTCAACTAAGATGAAAGATTCACTGCAGAATGAAAGCCTTCAGAATCAGTGGTCATATTTCAAAATGAAATATTTTCCTAATTGATGACATGCTTCAAAGAAATTATGTCTATAAATCCAAATGAAACTATGGATATGAAAAGGGGTATATACTATACTTCTTTCGGTTGGTGGACAACTAGTCCTACATCTTCTAGGATATGGGAATTCCTTGGATTCGTGGAGCACTTCTCTCTGCAGCTCTAGATTGTTGTTAGGGTTCCTACTACCATTGTAAACATCATAATCATATATCCGATCAGATAACTTCCTCTCTCTCATTCCATATCCTTGTAGCTCCACCATCTCTTGTTCTCTTAGTTTCTTCAGACCGGTTGGCATTGATTCGGAAAGATAGCTCTAAATATAGGACTCGCTTAGGATTGTCATTTTAAATCAACTTATATAGTATTGTCATTAAAGTATTGCTTAAGATCTACAACTATTTATTGAATCAATACTGTACCAAACTACATACCTTGTTGGAGAATAAAATATGATCGCACTTGGTGGTATGAAAGGGGAATATCCATGAGTTGCACTTAAAACACAGTTTACCATGGCCAGGGATATCAAGAATCGGGGATTTCAGAAAAAACTCTTGTGAATGCATATTTTTTATGAAGACTACTCCAGGAAATCTCAAAGTACAATTCCACGTGAACGTCATTTTTTAATGTGTTTCGCTAGCAGTGGGCCCATCAAAGGGTTTCCAGTGCAAATAAGATGCTTCACTAGTCATTTTTCCCATTCCACTTTCTACCATGAATAACTTTAGAAACTAAGGTAGCTATTTACACATAAAATTCCATGGTAACTTTCCAAAGAAAAACGGTGGAGGAAATTAAAACAAATCAACTAATGATTTACCTGGATCAACTTGGTCACTGTTGACCAATTGAAAATACACTCTATTGCCCATCAAATTATATACATCATCAACCAGAGTTGTAGTGTAATCCGTAGAGTTGAAAAGAAATATCTTTTGAAATATCACTTTTCCATTGATTGTTTGTTCGGTGCCCTCTTCAGGAGAGTTGTCTTTTGTAAAAATATTTTTTTATGTTGAAGTCAAAGCTTCTACACTAGGATATTCTTTGCTTCAAATCCATTTGTTTAAAATCAGTTGAGCCCAAGAAAGAATTCTATGTCGAAGGGAAAGAAAACCACTGAAGATGATGAAGGGTAGCCTGAGCAGAAGTCGATTGACAATTAATTATGGGATCTAATGACCCAGTCACAACTGTCAGGGTTGGTGCCTTTCAAATCAATGGGTAATCATAACCCAATCGTCTAACAAAAGATCCAATGCCACATATGATGACAGGAAGGTAGCTAGGGAGTTATTTTCAAAGGGAAACACCTTATGGCATAAATATGAAGATGATTTTAGAAAGAAATATGCGTGTAATTATTAATTTAGTTTACCTTATTTGTTGCCCTGTAGAGAGAATATTTTGAATAAAAAAATTATTGCAGTATGTTGTTCTTCAAAATATGGTGCATTTTAATAAAATTTTGCATAGATTATGTAAGTCTCTTTCTTTTAGTAAAAAAAAATAATTCAATCCCTGAAATCTCTATTAATTTTAGAAAACTTCCCCCTTTTGTTTTTTATAGACCATTGTTAATTAATTAACATATGAAATATTAAAAAAAAAATATATATATGAAAACTTTCATTTACATTAAAAGAAATGGCATTGGTTCATTAGATATTGTCTTAACTAAATTTACTGCAAATATCAAGATCTTAGTCTAAATATGAACATCTCATTGTGTTACAAAGATTTTTCCTTTAAGTCAAAAAGGAATTTAAAGCATTGATGATGGTTATTTTATTTTGGGTTTTGATTTTAGCAATTAATATTAAGTAAATGATAGAAAATATTTATTACTTTTTTGCATTTTTACTTTTAAATATCACACTTCCATAGATCTTGCTCTTTATATTTATTGAGTTCCATATTTTGGATATTGGGATCATAGAAGTTGGAAAAGTTTACTTTGAGTATTTTTGCTATGTGACCTTGCAACTTTGCAATATGATTTAATGATTTTTTTTGGCATAAATATGAGACCAACGTAAGTTATAACATTAAAAATATATTCGCTTGGTAGAAGTTCTAGATCAATTTGGGCAATGAATTCCAATGCTTGGGGTTCCATATAAACCAATTACCTCAACAAAAAGAACTTTCTTAAGTTTCATTCACAAATACTTGAGAGCATATTTATGTTGTAAGGTGTTTCCCTTTGAGAAGCACTGCCCCAAATTCCACTATGCACCCCTTTGCACCATCAAATCCATTGTTAGATGATTGAGAGTTCTTTCACAGTTAGATACCACTATTTTAACTATCAATCGAATCTTGATTTGTGCAACTCTCCAACTTGTTGATCTTTAAAATAATAATTATAACCCATGAACGTATTGTAGGTACCTTCGCAATTTCATTAGCGAAGGTGTTTGCCCAACCTTCAACAACTGGTCATCATCTCTTGTAATGATCTTGCATTTATCATGGGAAGGTCATACGTTCAATCCCTTATACAAATAAAGAATGGTTCCTCTTAACATGGTGTAAATTACGTATCTTGTTCAGTTCTGCAACACCCCTACATTTATTCACAGACATGTCAAGTCTTCCAATATCTTGTTGGATCAATTTTATGAGACCAAGATTGATGATTTTGGTGTTTCAAAAGTTCTTCAAGCTTGCAATAAAGGAGGGGATTCAACCACAATTTTTGTAGCTACTCATAGTTACATTTCTTCTGGTAAGTTTCTTTACTATTCTTTCTGGCACATGTATTCCAATTTCATTCTTGATGTTTAGACACAAAGCTTTTTTCCCTCAACTGGTGTGTTTTTTAACATGTTCAGCCATAATTTTTGTAGGCACTCATGGTTACATTGCTCCTATTAAGTTTCTTTACTATTTTTTCTGGCACATGTATTCCATTTTCTTTGTTGATGTTTAGACAAAGCTTTTTCCTCTCAATTGGTGTGTGTTTTTAACAGGTTTTGCAGTCCTTGATATTTAAGCATGAATTATGTTCATATTTTTTTCAACCCTTAATGGTACCATGTTTATATATTTTTCATAATATGAATACTCCTTGAAGGTTACTGAAAATAGTGATGTTTACCGTTTTGGTGTGGTTCTGCTAGAGCTTATTGTTAGTAGACAACCCATTGAACTAGAATTTGGGGAGAGAAAGAATATTGTTTCTTGGACTTAAGGAAAAATCCTTAAGAGGGAAGATTTAATTGCAATTCTTGACTCAAACATCTCCAACTCATTTAAGGATCAAATGATCCATGTCTTGAAAATCGCAGTGTCTTGCACACACAAACTTCCAACATTGCGCCTTCCATGAGAGAAGTTGTGCAAATGTTGTTGGATGTAAATCCTTGTAAGTTATAAGTGAAATTCAAATGGCCTTCCATAAGAGAAGTTGTGCAAATGTTGTTGGATATAAATCCTTGTAAGTTGTAAGTGAAATTCAACTCCTAAAGTGGAGGACTCAAAGCACACTCATATTGTAATTGATATCTATGGAACACTATAAATGGTGAACATTGAAGAATGCTCTTACTGTAAACCACCAGTACTACTAATACACTTGAGTGATGGCTCTACCTTGCTTTCTATATGATAGATGTTGAAAGTACAATTCTTAGCATAAAAAATTCTTATAGAGTAAGAATGGTTGCTTATGGAATATATCTTCCACCATAAAATTGCATTCTTGGTCATGATAGACCTATTTAGTTGGAAGGCCAATATCAATAAATAAGAGCATATCGTTATTGATCAGAAGTGTGTTGTAATATCCATCATACACTACCTACTATCAGACTTTTTTCTTCCTTAGTTGTGCTTATGCATCTTTCACTATAAGAAACTAAAAATCTTCATGTGTCTTCTTCTATGGGTAATATTCTTGTAACTTCATGTTCTAGCAAAATTTGGCCACAAACTACATCGAGGAGAAACGAGAAATAAAATTTGAGTTGCAACATGTATGTATATTTACGTGGGATTCTTGATGGAGGATATTCAATTTTGAATTTTTAATGGTTTCTTATAGCTTGTTGGTTATGTTATTTGGGAAAATGAAAGATTATTCTTAACTTCTATTATATTGGTCTTTCTTGTCAACTTATATGGGGAAAGTTGTTAGACATTTCTTTTTTCCTTTCATGCCTCCATGTTTTATGTTGTTCATTATTGTATTTTTAATGGATCCACTTTTGCAACTATCCTACTAAGCATAAGGTTGGCAATGGGAGGCCAAGGCTGAATTTGGGTGGGGCTCAAACTGTTTGAGATGAGTATGAACATAGTATTGGTTTCTATAGTGCAATCTTCTAATACATATTAAAACCCAATATATCATGTTTGGCATCTACTATTTGTTCATTTTTGTAGGAAATAAATTCTCTCAGCGTGCTTAAACATCCCAATATTGTATGGTACTATGATAGTAAAATTGTGAGTGTTGTATTCCATAACAATTCTTCTTTTCCTATTATATTTTGTCCTTCACTCTGCCATGACATAACCTGACTAGTTATATGCTCGATTTTTAGTATTGACTAATATTAGGACAACTAGAATTTGTTTGAAATTTGTAGTTGAAGGAATCATTTTACATATTTCTAGAATATTTTCCTGGAGGTTCAATATATAACTTAGTTAAAGTTTATGGGCCACTTGAAGTACAAATTATAAGGATACACACACAACAAATCCTTTCAGAGTTGGCCTACCTACATGGCAGGAACATAGTTCACATGATCTTTCCCTATCTATCTCTCTCTATAAGTAAAATTCAAAGTTCTCTCCCTCCCCCCATTATGGGGTCTCTAGTTTTGAACAAATTAGTGAATGCAACCAGAACTATTTAGGCATGAAAATGTTATGCCTTTTTGACAATTTCATTAGAAATGATGAGTTGAATCTTTCATTGTCAATGTAAATGTTGAAAACTATTGGATGGAAGACTTGTATATCATATTAGAAATTGCAGGATAACAGACTTGTAGATCATGTATAGAAATTGGGATACTGATTCATAGGTCAAGGCTAAATAGAAAGCAGAATTTCTAAATGCTTCATCCAAAGAAGTCACAAAAAATTGGGTGATGAAGAATGGAAATAAGAAGAAAACTAGTGTTAATGAAATTCTAAAGAAAATATTTATACATTTATAGATATGTGATTATTTACATTAATACAAATAATTGGAATGCATAGTATTGTTATTGATATATGAGTTACTTGCATTAATTCATTATTTCATATGGAGGGTATTATTTTTTACTAGAGTGAATTTCTTAATGGTTCTTTTGTCATGGTTTCATCCCATTCCTATTTTGTTTGCCTACTAACAATTGTTATCTTGGAAGAGGAGAGAATTTCAACCTTGGAAAAATTGAGATTAACAACCATATGACAAGTGAGAACATTCTATAAATGCTGATTGATAATTTTGATCCAGACTTATGCAGGAAGCCAAAAAAATACATATATACACATAAACACAAATATGCAACAGAAATAAACTTCATTTCATTAATATCAAAGAACTGAAATATTCTTACATATAGAAATGTAGATGAACTAGCTCGGGCAATGATAGCTTATCTATAAGAAGAGATGTGGTGGATACATGCCTCTGAAATGTGTTACAATGAGGCTCAAGGGCCTTTTTATTATTGAACAACAAGGAAAATGTAGGTTTTAACCCTATACAGAAATTACCTGCATACGAATTCTAAAACAAAGAAAATAAACAATGCGAGAGCATAACACATAAAACACATATGCACAGAGATTTTCCCTGGATCCCAAAACCGGGACTACCAGCTTGATTTTCATTATGTTCCTTTCAATGTTACAATACATATTTATACATGTCGAAGCATCCAATACCATGGACCGAAAACCATCGCGTCCAAAACCATGGACCGAAAACGGTAGGTAGGTTCGCCCAACCTAATATAGGATCCAAAAAAAAATTTCCCGGGGCACTGCCCCGGACCCCGTAGAGGGAGGCTACCTGCCCCCCTTTAACCCCCCGGTTCACTACGTAGGTTAGTCGTGGAAAGAATATAACACAACCCAATAGGAAAACCCTAACCCTAGGAGATGGATCACCAAGATTTTGTGGGCCCCATTGGGGTTATTTGGTGTTAAACACAACAATGGCTAAGATAGGAGATATGAAAGATCAACCTTTAATGCATTATTATTCACAATAAATATTGATAAAAGTCTAGTGACCCTTGGTTTCATATTCCAAGTAGTGTCTTGGACTCCCTTTGACTTTTCAGCTTCCACACCAACCCTTAGCAGATTAGGTGTCCAACATTCCCCCCCTTAATCCAAAGGGGTATGTATGAGTCCAAGAAGAGAGTTTTAATACAAAATGTGCAAAAAATGCATGGCAACACTAGGTTGAATGTGCTCTCTAAAATGTTGGTATAAGGGGGTGGTTTAAGGATGACCACCAACACTGGAACACTTAGTGCAGTTCCCGAAACTCTTCCAAATATGGAAAGAAGGTGAAATATTCTACTAGAGAAAGTGTCCCTAAGGATATGGAGAGGGAGATATTCAACCTGGAAAATGGAGATATACAACCTATGATGGTTTAAGGATTACCACTAACTCTGGAATGCTTAATGCAATTCATAGAACTCTTCTAGAACTGGCAAGAAGATGAAGTCTTCTGCTAGAGGAAGTGTCCCTAATTATTTGAAGAGGGAGAAGCTCAAGTTGAAGAGAGAGGCCTCAACCCCACATAAATGGTTGAATGTTGACCACCAACCAAAGGTATGCTCAGGGGCATCTCTATCTTTGGCTACAACTCTAAACCTGGTATGGTAGGTTGTGGATCATGCTCACTTGATGTGGCTTTGAAGATTTTAGATGACCATCACTTCCCCACCTGTCAAATATAAGGTGAGAAGATGGAGAAAACTCAGTTGAAATATTGTTCAATAATATAGAACACGTTATGACATATGACTAAAATATTTTCTTGGTCATTGAAGCCCGTCGCCAAGAAGCGATCCATCTAAGGTGAATATTTGTTCTTGCAAGAGATTTTTTTTTTTTAAGAATTTGTTTGAAGAATGAGTGGTTCTATGACAATGTTCACATGGATGAAGATCAAAATAATTATCTTTCATATGGCCAACTTAGGCACAATGCTAGCATTTAACAATCTATTGTGGCTGTTGTGGAAGGGGACCAGAATCTGGAACAACTGAAGGTGAATTGCCATGAAGAAATCCAACACTTTGAAATTGAATGGGCTTGGAATAGTCTGGAATATGAAAGGACACCTTGTTATCATATCCAAGACATGTTCTATGCTTGTTTTTTACAAGCTCTCCCCAAGGTCTGATGAATGGCTTGGGAAGTGCAGACTGAATTTCCACACCTGTATTCAAATTTTATTTTGAAACAAGCACTTGATATGAATCAACCTCAACATTATTGACTTGATGACTTGCTGGCTGCTAATAGGATCCTACTTCAAAGTCAGATAGGGGATTTTTTTGAACAAAAACATGTTTAGAAGGATGCCTTTTCTATTGTAACTCATCTCTCTATAACTGTGATTCAAGTTGTAAAAATTTTATCTTCTCTTGTACATTTTGCAAACAGGTTTGAATATCAGAAAGAGTGTCCTTGTTGAGTTTAAGTGTCCTTGCTGCAATAGACATGATCAGAGTTATCAATAACTCTAATGAATTGTCAATTTCAGCCATTTTATTAACAACTCAAATTCAACGCATATTCAACACAACAGTGAATGTCTAATGGTGAATGAGAAACATAAATATAAACCAACCTTGAATTCTTTGTTGCAATAATCTTCACAACTGAAGCAGGTGACTCGAACTCACTGCTTCCTTTTACAAGTCCATATACAACATTTAAGCATCGAACCATATACATCGCACAGGTGCATTCAAACTATTGAATGCTATATTTAATGTTGCATTCTCACGCATTCACCAAGATTCTATATGCTTTCTCGCCATTAGGGAATACTTTTTTTTATGTCAAATAGTTGCTTTGATATAGACCAACTCGCATATACAATTTACTGATTGTATTTAAATTAATTGTATGGAATGACTCTCAACTTCATGTATGAATATCTTAACTCATGTATATATGAATGTACCCTCAAAATGATTTAAGGCATATATATAAATGGTTTGAGCTTCAAAGTGCATGTGTAAATGGTTCAACATAAGAATTGAATATCCCTCAAATGAAATGCCAATATACAAATACAAGCAATTAACTCTTCAACGCAAATGTATCAATACTCAAGCATACAATACAATATATTTAACGCAACACATTCAACACAATATAATAAACGTTGCATATGCTCCAACATGAGACAACATAATACAGTCAATGCAAATGAAAACTATAACCACTATATAATTCACTGCTTAACGCACCATTCAACACACATAATAGAAAGAGAAACACATTGCTTTATTCGTGGCCATTCAGCATTCAATACAATGCCAAATTGTCTTGTATTCCTTTTGAACCTTCAAATATTTAGGTAGGCATCAAAAGAGACAACATTGGGAATGGTAACTGTCTTTGATGACTGATACCTCTAGCAGATGCAGTGTTTCTGCAAATGTGGAAATGAAAAATGTGATGGATGAAACGTTCTCATATGGGGATTCTCACAGTGGAGCAGGATGGAAAGACGACCAAGATTCAAATTTGGGATACAGCAGGGCAATACTGATTTAGAACAATTATGGGTCTTCTTAAAACTGGGTTATGCAGAAATGCCCCAAAAGGACAGAGATTGTATGTATAACTTCATAACAAATGTCGTGGATTGGCCTCAATATCTTGCCTCATCTACCTTGAAGAAATTTGGCTATAAGCGACGAAAAAGTCATAAATTTTGCAGTTTAGAGCAATTTCGGTGTTGCAAATAAGAATGGGAGTTTCGAGAGCTTAGAAAATATGGTCCTTCTGGATCCAATGTGTGGTTCTAGCACATTTTTTATAGAGGTTGCATTGATGGATAATGAGGTTGAGTGAGAAATGTATGGACAGTGTTAGAATAGGAGATAGGTTGTAAAGTTTTTGACAAGTCAAGGAATCAACAGAGAGACAGATTAAATAAAGAGTCGATGAAAGCGGAGTTACAAAAGTATATATCTGAGATCTGCAAACTTGGGTGTGAGGAGAAGATGCCAATTTTTCTATATTAGGAAAAGGGGTAGAGTTGCGGACAAGCATGCACAAAAAGGCAACAAAAACAAGTGGCTCACACTTGAGTAGGGAAGGAGATCGCTCACTCTGATACCATGTTAAACACAAAAATGGCTAAGACATGAGATATGAAATATCAGCCTTGAATGCATTAGTATTCACAAAGATACATATTTATCCAAGTATAGTGACCCTTGGTTTCATATTCCAAGTGGTCTCTTAGACTCCCTTTGATTGTTCAACTTCCACATCAACCCTTATCAAATTAGGTGTCCCACAGTTTGGCGTGTACGATACCTTGTTAGAAAGATCTATCTGATTAATACAAGATTTGCTTGTTGCGAACCTCAAAAAAACATCATTTAGGGGGTTAAAATTGCTCCGGAAGTTGAGGACCTAAAAAATTTCTAAAAATAGTAAATGTTGCTATAAACAAGAAAACTGATGAAACCAACTGGGGGTCTAGGTGGAATAGTTGGGTGGCCACCAATATCCACCTAGATCAGCCCTCCATCCTTAGGAATAAATAGTCCCCATTACGTGCAGAGCTTCCATGAGGTGAGGAAATTTTTCTTGAACCTTGTCCCTGGTGAAGGAATTGGTTTGCTTTGACAACTCGATATAGTTGGATCCTCTATTGGCAAGTATTATTGATCTGTGTGTCCATGATCTGATCAGTTGTGGCATGTTTCATGCAGTCTGGGTTTAGCTCCATTGGTGTGAGTTTCTTTGTAATGTCAGATGTGTCCAACAATGGTGGAAAGTATGGCTGAAGGTGGTCCAAATTGAATACTGGGTGCAGGCCAAGGAACATTGGAATGCTAAGCTAGAAGGAATTATCCCCTGCAACCTTCGTGATGGTGTATGGCCCATATTGGAGTGAGAAAAGCTTGTAGTGGGGCCCAACGAGGCATTCCTTCTGCAGATGTAACCAAAATTTATCGCCCACCTAGAACTTGTGTGGCAACCAATGTTGATCATGTCATTGCTTGTACTTAGCATTGTCTCTGTCCAATATGTCATGGACTTGCTGGCGGAAGTGCTTAATTTGCTCAATGAAGTTATTAGCCCTATCAACTTCATACTGAACATGAATTGAATCTCCCTGAGTAATTGCAAATGGTATGGCCACATCAATGGGACATAGTGGTTGGAATCTCAATCCCACCTGAAAGGGGTTGTGGGTAGTTGAGCTATGGAGAGATATGTTGTAGCTGTGTTGGACATAGGGGAGGATTTCATCCCATGTGTGTGCATTCTTTGAGTTTTACATGCGTAGAATGTGTATGATCATCTTATTGATGACCTCTATTTGGCCATCAGTTTGGGGGTGGAAAGTCATGGAATTAATGAGATTTATATCCAATATGAACCAGAGACTTAACCAAAATGTACTTAGGAATATGTTGTCCTAATTTGAGATAATGGACTGTGGGATCCCAAAGTGTACCCAAAATCATTCAAAGAAGAGCTTAACAGTGGCTTCTGCTGTGATACTCTTCTTGTAGGCTACCAGAATGGCCATCTTAGAGAATTTGTCGACAACCACAAAAACAAAGTCGTTGCCATGCTTAGTATAAGGAAGGCTCAACATGTAATCCATGGAGATGGATACCCAAGGTTGACTAGGAGTAGGCAGAGGAGTATATAGGCCTTGCTTCTTGATGTTCGGTTTGGTAATGGCGCAGATAGTGCAGTATCTGATGTACTCCCCAACATCCTACCAAAGTTTCAGACAATAAAAATACTTCTGCAACAATGGCACTATTTACTTCACCCTGAAATGTCCAGCGACTTGACTGTAGTGCGAATCCAAAATCATCTTGGCACACTCACTTGAAGGAACACAAAGGTGTCCTAGGTGGCATAACAATACATCTTGGAGGTGAAAATATGGAACTTGCTTTCCTTCTAGGATCATATGGTATGTGTTGTGAAATCTTAGATCGCTCTTGTAAAGATGAGGCCACCCCGCAGTCTCGTGCCCACAAGAGTCGAGCATAATGGTTAGCACATGATCAATAGTCAGGTGAGGCAGTATGCAACATTATTGGTGCTTTCCTTCTTGTACTTAATGTTAAAATGAAATTGTTGTAGGTATGTGGACCATTTTTTATGGTGATTGTTCTGCAACTTCCCTTGTGTTTGTATGAACTACAGGGGTCAGTGGTTTGTGTAGATGATTGTTTCCTTCCCTAGAATTTAATGCTTACATTTTCAGCAAGCATGCATAATTGAATACATATCTTTGTCATAGGTGGGATGCTTTTGCACTGTGTCTGAAAGTGTCGCATTGTGATATGCCACTGGATTCCTTTGTTGAGTAAGAACTGCACCAATAACATAGTCAGAGGAATTTGCCTTGATATCAAATGGTTGTTGTAGGTATGGTAATGTGAGCACTGGTACATAGAAGAGGCGATGATTTAACTTGGAAAATGCCTTCTATTGGGATTCATACCAAAAGAACTTTGCTTTCACTCCTCCCTTAGTGACTTGACTCAAAGGCCAAGTGATATGAGAGAACCCCAACATAAACCTACAGTAGAAGTTTGCAAGACCCATAAAGCTATAGAGCTCTATTAGAGTGGTTAGGGCTGGCCAATCCCGAATGACTTATATCTTGGTTGGGTCCACATGCACACCTCGCTCATCAATGATGTACCCTAGATATTAAACCTGGGTCATACCAAAAGTGTATTTCTCCAAACTGGGGCACAACTTGTGTTTCCGCGTGGTTTGGAGGACCTATCGAATATGGTGGAGGTGCTCTTCCCAACTTAGGTTGAAAATCAAAATGTCATCTAAATACACCACCACGAATGAGTTGGTGAAGGGTCACAAGTTGTCTTCCATCAGTCTCATGAAGTTTTTGGGGGCATTTGTCAACCTGAAAGGCATGACCAACCATTTGAAAAGCCCTTACTTGGATTTGAAGGTAGTCTTCCACACATTGGAGGGTTTGATTAGTACTTAGTGATAACTAGATTTCAAGTTGATATTGTTGAAATATTTGGCCCCTTTGAGCTGGTCCAGAGGGTCATTAATCCATGGGATTGGATACCTATTTCAAATAGTGATCTTATTCAGTGCCTGATAGTCAATACAGATTCTCCAAGTCCCGTCCTTCTTCTGTACCAACATGATTGGGCTCCCATGTGTTAGGACTCTGAATTGTCTACTTTTGACCCTACATTTTGTTATGATATTACTCTTTTTAACCTATGAATTGAAACCCTTGATATCATTTTGACCTCATCATCCCAAGGTATGAAGTAACTCTCCTCATTTGCTATATGATTAATTATTCAACACATATTCATGTTATCTTTACAATTAATCTTTGGAAATTGGCTAAGTCGCTGATAGTTGATTGGAATTGTTCAAAGTCCACAGAATCATAATTCATAGTTGCTGCAACACCAGGAACAACAACTGTGCAGTTACTGCAACACTAGAAGCAGCAACTGACTAAAGCAGGAAATGTCTTAATTTTCAACAGCAACTGTCTGAAACTGGCAGGACTATACTCGGTCGATGATGATAAAGCATGATCAGCCAATTTAGCCACAGACGCGGGAACACCAGGAACAGCATGAAGTGTTTTAAGGGACGGTTAAGATGTACCGAATCAACAACAACAGCAGAATAACCAAGGATAGCACGAGGACTCCGAGGAGATAGACGAAGACCACCCGTTTTGCAACAACGGAAAGATCCGATTAACCAAGGATGACAAAGATATACATTGTTGCAACAGTATGTTGTAACAGGAATCAATTTCCTATTTTTTTACAGAAGAATTAAACTGTAGGACAATCTATTGTAATAGATGTCTCCTCTATAAAGAGGAGACATCTATAGTTGAAAGACTAGCATGTGATACCGAATTATTGTAGTGCTGAAGGTCGGAACCTCTATTGTAATTGAACTCTTGGCCGATGAATAAAGTGTTGTTCTGAGTAGTTTGATTTAATATTTGTGCATAGGGGAATCTTGTGAGAGGGACAGGGCCCACCTTCTTCACAAGATTCACCCATTCCTTTCCTGTTAAGTGTGTGTTATTTCTGTATGCGTTTAGCCTTGCTTCTGATATTTCCCTTTTGCTGATACGTTGTTCCTTTAATCGATTGGCGCTGTGAGAAGTGTGTCACCGGTGAATAGGATTTTTGGTGTGTATTGGCAACTGGTCACGGAGGAAGATGCTAGACGTCCTTATTCTGAGGACAGGGTCCTGGTCCTCTGTTACAAACAGCCATCATTTTCTGCAGATTTGTTACATTTACTCAATTTCATTTCATTTCTGCAATAGTTTAAGACTGCTGTAACGCAGAGTAAGTGTTTGATGGGAATTAGATTTGTTGTACTACAACTTTTATTGCTTTTGAAATTAAAGTGCATACAGTACGAGGTCACCTTTGAAACAAAAGGACTTTCCCAGGTTGACAAATTAATGTGGTAATCAATAACAATTTGAGTGACCAACATTTTGGCGCCATTGCCGGGGAAGGCGACTAAATTTTTTTTAACGCAGTAATGATTTTTCTTTAGAATAATAGGTGCATGAGAGGACACAAGAAAACTAACTTCACAGGCGGTAAGGGCACAGAAGGCGGAAGAAAAACTTTCATTGACGAGATCATTTCAAAAGCTGAGACATCTCAGAGAACAAGTTCCCGAAGACCTCAAATCCAGTATTCCTCCCAAACAGATCATCAGACGGAGGAAGTACTAGGGCCTGAAAGGAAGCTGGAAACACCAGAGCACATTGAGGAACCAGTAGAAGAACCTGAAGAAACAGAAGATACTGAAGACAGAGCCAGTGATTCGGGGAGAAAAATAATGGAGGATAACAGAGCAGAAGGAAGGGGGGAAAACTCACTTTCCACCCTGGAATTTCCTATTGGGGATCTCCCAAGAGGAGCAGTCCCTATGAAAAATATTCCACCTGTGGCATTGCCTAATTTTCATGGGTTATCCTCTGAAGATCCCGATGAGTTCCTCTTTGAATTTGATATACTGTGTAGAAGTTATGATTATGTAACTCCTGCTCAGAAGTTAAAATTGTTTCCAGCAACACTAAAAGGGAACACATTAAGATGGTTTATGAGCCTAGGGACTCAGGTGATCACCACATGGGATCAAATGAAAGAAAATTTTCTGAGCAAATATCAAGATTACTGTCGAACAAGAGAAAGGAAGGAAGAATTGTTCAAAATGGTTCAGAAAGAGGATGAGAATCTGGAGGACTTTGTAGAGAGACTGTAATATAATCTGCAACGATCAGATCATCTAACCATGAGTAAGGATATTCTGAAGACAATACTACTAAAAGGAGTACGAGATGATTGCCTAGATATGTTAAATATGCTCGGAAAAGGGGATATTTCCAAAGAACCATTTGATGAGATTATCAACCTCTGCATGAGGTGTTCCAGAGGAGCAGCAAGCAAATCTAAAACCAGGGACAGTACATATTCAAGAGTCCAGAAGTCAGCAAGCGAAGGAGCAACACGAGCCGAAATAGGTAATCTGCTTGAAGAATTTAAAACTGAAATGTTAAGCTCCTTTGCTTCACAAATTGATGCTCTGCAGGTTAAAAAGAAACATGCAAAAGCAGAAGCTGCCCTGGCTATCTTTTGCTCCAAATGCAGAGGAAAGCACCCACTGCAGGAATGCCCATTGGATAAGGTACCAATTTGTACCATTTGTGAAAATGATCATGAAACTCAGCAATGCCCTTCTTTGCCAGGAATAAAGGCAGCGGTGCAATCAACTGAAGAAGAAGCTGAAGCAGTGTACCTGATGACACAGAGGAGGCAATGGCCACAAAGACAAGGTATGAGTTCTAACACATCATTTATTCGTTGGAATAATCAGTCTCCTTTTTAAACAAATTTCCCACCCATGAATCAAATGCAATACCCACCCTTTAATCCGATGCAATTTCCTATGCAGCAACCAAATCCTCCTTTTATTGACCCTACTATGTGGAATCCTTGGACTTTTCAACAACCTTATTTCAATCAATGGAATCTGAATTGGGCAGCCTAGCAGATTCCATTTCCTCAACACCAGCAATCTCTTTCCTTACCATCTAATGCCCCGCAGAATAACCAGTTAATCAGACCCCAACTGCCTGTGCAACCTAATCCCAACCCAAACAATAATAAAGCCTTGCAGGTAATCGATATTCAAAGTCAACCTGTCTCCCCTATGCAATGTAATGACATCCATTTACGCTCTGGGAGGATAGTTGAACCCATCATAGATGACATTATTGACTCTAAAAAAGAGGAAACTAGAGAGGAAAAGTCATCTAACAAAAACACTGAAACACATGAATCATCCTCTAACAAGACAGTCCAAATAGCAGAGCCACCCTTTCCTGAAATATTGGCTCTTACTAAAACGTTTGAGCCACCAAATTTTAACCTTTTAGGAGAACTGCAGAATTTATATGTCAAAATCCCATTATTCCAAGCACTAAGAGATGTCCCTATCTATGCCAGAACTGTTAGGGATATTTGTATTAAAAAGCCTGGAAGAAAAGCCAAGGAACCCCTCACAGTTCATGTGATGGGAGAACTGATTGCTTTGATGACAGAAAAAGACCCCCCTGTGAAATATGGTGACCCTGGTCACCCTACAGTAACAGTTCAGGTCGGCAAAACCTTTGTCTCTAAAGTTCTAGTAGATCTAGGTGCAGCAATAGATATTATGACACTCGAAACAGCACAATTACTGCAGTTGAAACACTTAATTAGGGAAACTCCAACCATTCTAGAGCTGGCTGACCGCTCTACAATTAAACCCGAAGGAGTCATTGAAGACCTGGTAATTTCCGTAGAATCTTGGAATTACCCAGCTGACTTTGTGGTGTTACAAACTAAAACAAAGTTGGGGGGTCATCCATTAATTCTAGGAAGACCTTGGCTGGCTACAGTAGATGCTTTCATCAGCTGTAGGTCTGGATCAATGAAAATATCTAATGGGCAGGAAACCAAACAGCTGACTCTTTATCCTCATGCCACACCCATGATTAATAACGATAATTCAATATGGGTAGATTATGAGGATGAGGAAACCTAACCTATTTTAACTGTCGGACAAGCTTTAACTCTCAAAGACTCAACTGAAGATGAACTAATCAGCAAATTTATTTCTGAACCTTCTTCGGTTAGCTCAGAAATACATAATCACCTCACTGCAATCCTAGAATCAGAATCCCAGAACAACCTTGAAACTGAAAATTTACCTCAGATATTAGCTGGTAGTCCTTCCAAAAGTATAACAGTAGAAATCGAACCAGGTAAAACATTAAATATAAATCCTAATCTAATAGATGATCAAAAACAACAGTTAATGAAGCTACTCAAAGAAAATAAAGAGGCATTCGCTTGGGATTACACAGACATGAAAGGGATTTCTCCTGAACTATGCACTCACTGTATTTATATTAAAGAAGGATCCCGGCCAGTTTGTCAACCCCAAAGACAAATGAACCCCAATTTAAGGGAAATAGTAAAGTAAGAGCTTCAAAAATTGTTAAATGCAGGATTTATATACCCCATATCTGATAGTGAATGGGTTTCTCCGCTAGTAATAGTACCTAAGAAAAATGGGAAATGGCGAGTATGTGTAGATTATAGAGCCCTAAATAAGGCCACCCAGAAGGACCATTTCCCTTTACCATTCATTGATCAGGTATTAGATAACTTGGCTGGTAAGAAATTCTTTTCCTTTTTGGATGGATTTAGTGGATATAATCAGATAAGGATTGCACCCCAGGATCAGGATAAAACCACTTTTACTAGCCCTTGGCGGACCTTTGCTTATAGGGTTCTTCCATTTGGGCTATGTAACGCCCCAACAACATTTCAGAGAGCGGTGATAGGGATCTTTTCTGATATGATAAATGATTCCTTAGAACTTTTTATGGACGACTTCACTCCTTATGGAACAACCTTTGAAGATGCCCTGCAGAATCTTGAAAAAGTACTTAAGCGGTGTATAGAAGCACATCTTGCCTTAAGTACTGAGAAATGCCATATGATGATGAATGAAGGCATTGTATTAGGCCAATTTGTTTCATTTTTAGGAATTCAAGCCGATCCCGCAAAAATACAGGTAATTTTGACCCTCCCTATCCCCAAAACCCAGACAGAAGTGAGGAGTTTCTTAGGACATGTAGGGTATTACAGAAGATTTATCAAAGACTTTTCTAAGATAGCTTCTCCTCTGTTTTTGTTACTAACGAAAAATGTTGAATTTAACTGGACTGATGATTGTGAAAAAGCATTTGATTAGCTTAAACATCAGTTGTCCATAGCTCCCATTTTGAGAGGACTAGATTGGGAACTCCCCTTTCACATATCCTCTGATGCCTCAGACACTGCCATTGGAGCTATTGTGGGACAGGAAGAAAATGGTCTTCCCTATGCCATTTATTTTATTAGTAAAAACATGACTCCCGCAGAACTTAATTATACAGTCACTGAGAAAGAATTTCTAGCAGTTATTTATGCTATCAACAAATTTCGGCATTACATTACTGGTTATACTACGTTTGTGCATACCGACCACTCAGCCATTAAATACCTAATGAATAAATCAGTTACAAATGCTCGAGTCACCAGATGGTTACTGTTATTACAGGAATTTGATGTCACAATCGTAGACCAACCAGGAAAATAAAATGTAGTTGCTAACTTTCTTTCTCGGTTAAAAACTAATGAAAATATTCCAGTAGATGATTCTTTTCCCGATGAGTATTTATTTGCAATCTCTGCTCACTCACCTTGGTATGCAGACATTGCTAACTACTTAGTTGCAGGAAAATTACCATCACACTTATCGCATAGAGAAAAAAGGAAAATTATTCAGCAGAGCGCTAGGTACAGCTGGATAAGCGGCTGTTTGTTTCACACAGGACTCGATCAGGAGATACGGAGATGCATTGGTGAAGATCAGATTTATGATGTATTGAAAGCTTGCCACGATGGACCTTGTGGAGGACATTTCGCGGATAAAAGAACAACACACAAGGTTCTCAGGATGGGATATTACTGGCCCTCAATCTTCAAAGATGCAAAGAAATATGTCAGGGCCTGTGATAGTTGCCAAAGAATGGGCCAGACTAATCACAGGGATGAAATGCCACTCAATCCCCAGGTAATTCTTGAACCATTTGAAATATGGGCACTAGATTTTATAGGTCCCATTAATCCTCCATCTAATCAAAGAGTTTACATACTAGTATGTACAAATTACATGACTAAGTGGGTAGAGGCCAAGGCACTTATCAAAGCTAATGAGGAATCAGTATTAACATTTTTATTTGAATAAATATTCGTTAGGTTTGGGTTGCCTAGGGAGCTAGTCACTGATGGAGGACCTCCTTTTAATTCTCATGGCTTCAAAGAAACATTACAGAAATACCATATTAATCATAGAATGACCACACCTTATCACCCCCAGTCAAATGGGCAAGTGGAAAGCACCAACAAAGTCATAGAAGTTATTCTGACAAAAACAATAAAGGAGAACAGGAGGGACTGGTTTCAAAAGCTTCCTAAAGCACTTTGGGCTTATAGAACCACTTGGAAGAACACCACAGGCTTTTCACCCTATGAGTTAGTTTTTGGTAAAAATGTTGTTTTCCCTTTGGAGTTTGAAATCAAAACTTTAAGAACTGCTTTAGCTGTTAACCTTGATTTGACTGATGCACAGACAGCCAGGTTGCAGCAGCTGCAGGAGCTAGACGAGAAAAGATTGGATGCCATCCACCAAACAACCATGATTCAGCAACAAAAAACCAGATGGCATGACAAAACTATTAAGCAGAAGCAGTTCCAGAAAGGTAACTGGGCTTTACTGTATGACTCCCGTTTCGAGAATTTCCAAGGTAAATTAAGAACAAGGTGGCTAGGACCTTATGAAATAGATGTTGTATTTCCAAACGGAACAGTCAGACTCTTAATGATTGATGACAATAGAACACCGTTATTAGTGAATGGATACCGACTCCGTCCGTATCAATGGCATGTTTCTAAGGAGGATTTCAAAGCTACCTGCATGGCAGAATTACACTATGTTTTTTTTTGGGGGGGAATTTGCTTCCCCTCAAGGCACTTAAATTTCTATTCATTTATTTATTTTTAGATTAGATTTCTTAACTAATAATCCCTGCCAAGGGGTTGCTATGTTACAATTAGTTGTTTTGCTGATCTTACTTTCGGAGGATGGCTGAGAATAAAAATCCTAAAAGAATCACTTTGCAGCTTGGGAACGCTCTTTGGATCATAAGTCAAGTTTTACAACATTTCCCGTTGCTGCAACACCATTCACTGTTGCTGCAACACCATTTTCTGTTTATGCAATGTCATTCCCCGTTGCTGCAACACCACTTTCCGTCATTCCCCGTTGCTGCAACACCACTTTTCGTCATTTCCCGTTGCTGCAACACCACTTTCCGTCATTCCCTGTTGCTGCAACACCACTTCCCATCATTCCCCGTTGCTGCAACACCACTTTCCGTCAATACAATATCATTTCTCCGTTGCCGTAACACCACTCCTCGCGGCTACCGCACGAGCTTATGTTCCGGCAAAATATCACTTTTCAACACTGCAATACTAATTCCAGCATTTAACGAATCATCATCTTGATGGAACATATTCCGCTGCATTGAAGGGGCCAGTCAAGCACTCTAACAAGTACATGTCGTCACTGCTACTTCCCGTCAGATCGCTTGTGTTTTCACGATTCAAAACCCGTTCAAATTATGATTAAGCCATAAAAGACAAGATAAGACTTTTGTGTGCGACTAAAGGTAAAAAGTAAAGGTACACATGTTTAAGTGTGAATATTAATTTATAGTTAATGCGGAGATGTGATACGACTGCCGAAATCATTATACTGCCAATCAAATCACTCAGCCGTAGATTTGGGGGGGGTTACCAAAATATCACAATTATTCCATAACACGTTAATCGCCGCCACCCTTATTCCTCGCGGTAATATCTAAAACCCACTTTGCCGTGGCATATCCTCATTTGTAATGGTTTGCTTTGTTTCAAACTCAGAAACTAGGCTCTGTATCGTGTATTCTTCGCTGAATCAGTAGCTATGGGAGGAAATATGATTACTTATGAACCTGGCACAACAGCGCTACTGGAACTCTACCCCGAGGTTTATCAAATTTTTCTGCAGGCAGGGTGGGTAGACTACTTCAGAAGACTTCCAGACTTCAACACACAGCAAGTGTTGGAGTTCGCATGCAATTTGAGAGAAGGATTTTCTACAGTCCAGGGAGTACGTATATCGGTAATAGAGGAAGATGTAGCCCAAGTCTCTGGGCTACCAACCAATGGTATACGCTGGTTCAGCAGGAAACATGTTATTTTGAATGCGCAACAAGGCTTCTTTCTACCGGGCAAACACGTAGAAGCTAAAGGCAGAGGGTCGCTCTTCAGTCACTGCCTCCACCATGGCCAAAGGTCGCGGAGTTTGTCAAGCAATATTTAACTTGCGAAGGTCGTTACCAGGTAATTTACCAACACGACTTCGTTTTGTTAAACCATTTGAGGCATCAACAGTTGATAAACATGCCCTATTATCTATTGGGTTGTCTGAAAAACATGTCACATTATGCTGAAAAAGCGAAGCATCCAGCCCTTTCCCTCAAACACCATAGGTTAGCCCAACTCTTAATAAATAGGGGATTTTCTCTAATCCACCCACCCCCTGTCAATAATCCTCCCCAGCAAATAGAAGAAGATCCTCAGCAGGAGGAGGAAGTTCCCCAGCAGCCGGAACAAATACCCCAGGAGGTCCCCCAGTAGCCAGAGCAAATACCTCAAGAAATTCCTCAGCAATTAGCAGTAGAAACACCCCTGTAGAGGACCCCATCCCCCAATGAAGCTCAACCATCTACCCCTGTGCTTCATATTTCCACTGATGATTCTGAGGATAATACCCCCATCATTTTTCTTAAAAGGAAAAAATAGCAGCAAACTGAAACTCCACCAAAAAGGAGAAGAACCAGGGCTTCAATCAAAGCAGCTGCTATTCCTAATAGTTTCCCCAGCCCAAAGGAAAGTGACCAAAAAAGAAAAATTGTTGATTTTCCTGCCTCCTCAAAGAGGCAGAGAAAACGGTCAACCGCAGTAGTTAAACTTACCAACCCTCTGATTCCCAGTTCTCCACCTATTATCCTAACACCCTGTATTCCAATCATTCCAGAACAGTCCCTTTCCTCACCCTCTGCGGCTGAGATGCAGAGCGTTGACAGCTTTGTGACAACATTTTCTGAGGCAGTTGATACACAAGAACCCCCTGCCGAAAAATCTAAAATAGACACCCAAGATGATATTGGGCAAGTGGCTGCTACACAAGAACCAGCCACTAACCCAACAGGTGACACACAAGAACCACCTATCGGGGATGCAAATGCCCAAATGAACGCGAAACAACAATCCTCTCATCCACTAGAGCCTGCAGGTATGCAAGCCCGCCTACCATAGCCTCCCTGCGAGAAGAAATTGAGTTTTTAAAATCTCAAATTAAAGATTATCAGCAGGAGATAATAATGGTTAAGGAAGCCTACCAGAATGAATATAATCTCCACTTCTTAGCACGGGTAGCGACGGTAACATAAAAGAGTCAGTACAATGAGTACATGTGTAGTGAGTGTGGTGAACTATACACTCAAGCAGGATATAAGGTAGTACAAGTCCCAATGACTGAAGCTAATCCGCCACCCCCTGCTGCTACAGAGAAACCTACTGTTGTAGTCAAAACAGAACAACCTGCTATTACACAAGAACCAGTAGGAAGAGCAGCAAAGGAAGAGCAACAACCTGCTGTTACACAAGAACCAGCAGGAAGAGCAGCAGAAGAAATGCAACAACCTGCTGTCACACAAGAACCAGCAGGAGCTGCAGGATGAGAGAAAGAAAAACCCGCTGTCACACAAGAACCAACAGGTTTTCTAAAAACTGTAAAAGAAGAAACAGGGCAGCCTGCTGTTACACAAGAACCAGCAGGAGTTGCAGGAGCAGAGAAAGAACAACATGTTGTCACACAAGAATTAACAGGTTTTCCAAGAGTTGTGGAGGAAGACATAGTACCACCGCGGCCCACCCAAACTACTGTAGAACAGAGATCCTTTAGTAACGCTTATGCACAGACTGAAGTCACTGAACTCCACTGTGTCAAGGACGCTTATGCACAGACTGAACTCACTAGACTCCACTGTGTCAAGGATGCCTATGCACAGACTGAAACTCCTTCTGTCAGTAATGTTTACACGAAGACCTCTAGTTTTCAACAACTAAAGGACTCATGGAGAATAGAATATGAACTCTCACAAGGGAAGGAATTCCAACAGCAGAAGTCAATCTGGTTCAGCTATGCATATAGAAATTGGGATGCATTGGAACAGTCTAGAGGCCAGCATAAACAAAATAAGGAGGTAAAAGCTAGGTTATCTCGTGCCTTTGATCTGGTTCAGAGGATATTGGCTACAAGAAAGCCTTCTTTCAACTATGCAGTATTCTTGAGAGAACGCTTGGCGTTCTTGCAAATAAAAGCAATTAGAGATGGAAGACCATACCAAGTTAATACACCTGACCAATTTATTGCAACATTCAAGGAAGCACCACATAATGATCAAAATTTGCTTTGTGAATTCTATCTTCACAATGAGGCTATGCCTGAAGATAGAGCGATGAATATACTTCCTATTGTGGGTGATATTCAAATAAGAGCCTTCATCTCTTTTCTAGCTAATCAATTAACTTGGAAAAATGCCTACATGTCAGCTGAACATAATGAGAACAACGGCCTCCTTTGGATTTGAAATGAACCACACAATCCAACTTCTTTCATTACACAGCATCGGAATTATGTAAGTAATCCAGAATTGGCTGACCATATAAAGAAGCTATAGGCAGCAGTTTTACATGACTGTCAGCATTATGTGAAAACAAAAGGGGCACTGGCCGTTGAAGCAAATAAGTTATTCTGGGAACATTGTCCCAGAGAAAGACAGGAATACCATCCCTACAATCCCCTCAATCTCCAGGTAGCAATTTCACGCATACCTTATTATGTTAAATGTATGGAAAACTGTGCGGAGAAGTGGATCGGCTACCATTGTCATTTCCCTCTCTTATGGTTACCTGGTCAGCAATATAAAGCTCATTATAAACTGACCAAGAAGGAGGAGGTAGTAGTATGGTAGAAGATATAGAATGTTCAGGGATTCAGAAGCAAGTCGGATAAAGCCTTCTCGAGCTACTGTATCAGCAACTTACACTGTTCATCCCAGTTCTCCGACTCAAATTCAGACTAAACGTTGCATGAGGACATGCAACCCTTTCAGTTGGGGGGGATGATAGGACTCTGAATTGTCTACTTTTGACCCTACATTTTGTTATGATATTACTCTTTTTAACCTATGAATTGAAACCCTTGATATCATTTTGACCTCATCATCCCAAGGTATGAAGTAACTCTCCTCATTTGCTATATGATTAATTATTCAACACATATTCATGTTATCTTTACAATTAATCTTTGGAAATTGGCTAAGTCGCTGATAGTTGATTGGAATTGTTCAAAGTCCACAGAATCATAATTCACAGTTGCTGCAACACCAGGAACAACAACTGTGCAGTTACTGCAACACCAGAAGCAGCAACTGACTAAAGCAGGAAATGTCTTAATTTTCAACAGCAACTGTCTGAAACTGGCAGGACTATACTCGGTCGATGATGATAAAGCATGATCAGCCAATTTAGCCACAGACGCGGGAACACCAGGAACAGCATGAAGTGTTTTAAGGGACGGTTAAGATGTACCGAATCAACAACAACAGCAGAATAACCAAGGATAGCACGAGGACTCCGAGGAGATAGACGAAGACCACCCGTTTTGCAACAACGGAAAGATCCGATTAACCAAGGATGACAAAGATATACATTGTTGCAACAGTATGTTGTAACAGGAATCAATTTCCTATTTTTTTACAGAAGAATTAAACTGTAGGACAATCTATTGTAATAGATGTCTCCTCTATAAAGAGGAGACATCTATAGTTGAAAGACTAGCATGTGATACCGAATTATTGTAGTGCTGAAGGTCGGAACCTCTGTTGTAATTGAACTCTTGGCCGATGAATAAAGTTTTGTTCTGAGCAGTTTGATTTAATATTTGTGTGCAGGGGAATCTTGTGAGAGGGACAAGGCCCACCTTCTTCACAAGATTCACCCATTCCTTTTCTATTAAGTGTGTGTTAATTCTGTATGTGTTTAGGCTTGCTTCTGATATTTC
>APFE031650513.1:11591-54528 GCA_000404065.3 Pinus taeda | reverse complement strand
CAAATTTTCTTCATCATCATCCTTGGATGAAGAACCATCTCGTGTGCTCCTCCTGATCTCCTCCTACATGAGATCCGAGCACAGTTGTTCCCAATCCAGAAGTTTCTCCCTTCCATTCATAGAGTCCTGGTAGCTATTCCAGCTCTTTGGAAGGCCAAGGAGAGTGAGGCTCACCATATCATCATCGATAGTAGTTATTCCCACACTACCAAGCTCATATTTGCAAGTGGTGAGATTGTTCAGATATGTGGAAATAGTATCGCCGTTCTCCATCTTGATTCTTTGAATCTTCTCCTTGAGCGCCAATTTCCTCTGGTTGCTATTGTTTTGGTAGAGGTCCTTCAATGTCTTCCACATTAAATATGGAGTATCCTTCCCATGGAGACTCGAGACAATATGGTCTCGAACTCCCTCAAGGATGATCTGTCTCACCCTCACCACACACTTATTTCACTCAGCCAACTCTTGTGCATTAGTTGAACCTGGATTTGGGATTTCTTGATCAATGAAATCCTTCAAGCCATTGTCTTCTAATACAACCTCCATGTGATCTTTCCATGCTATGTAATTCGAGCTGCCTTCGAAGGCATACTTGAGTCTCAAGCCATAGAACGCCATTGGCCAACCTTGAAGTATGATAAGGATTCAATTTGCACATGCAACCCCGAACTTCAAACTTCGAATTCTCTTCTCGATATACTATTCATAGCTCGGATAAACTAGGCTCCCATACCATGTAGAAATTTCTACAAATCAGCTAGCTCTGATACCATGTAGAAATTCCGCAAATTCTCTACAAATCTCACTCTAAGACCATGTAGAAAATTTGACTATAGATTAACCTGATAATGCAATATACCAAAGCAAAATACTATAACCTACTTCTACTATCAATCTATGGAATCTTAAAGATTGAGCAAGATCAAGTTGAACACATATTACCAGAAGAAGAATAATCAATACACATGAAACACATAAAATACTCAGGGGAAAGCCTTAGCTAAAAAATCCCACTATCTGTATTATCATACAAGGTGGAAATACATCATAATTATACAAAGCCTTAGCTCTCACAGCTAGCCAGCTCTCAGTACAAACCTCCTGGATGCTCACAAGCAATCAAAGCTTCTCACAAGCCTTCCTCTCTACCCTCCAAGCTCCTATTTCCTTGTGTTGTTTCTCCTGGGTGATACTCCTGTTACCAAGTGGAAGACTCTCAACCAAGTGGAACACTGATCTCTCACATTGATCTCACACACTGTCAGAACTACGCAATCCTCAAGGAACCTTACCTTAACTGCATGCATTAGTTTCCTTTATAGGAAAACACATGCAACTGATAGTACACTATCCTTGACATTTAGCTCAACTGGGTCTTTCTCTTAATAAACATGCATGAGTTTCTGATGAGAGAATCTTCAGTTATCTGGAGTACACTAGTTGAGTGCATGCATGCATCAACTGACTGATAACTCACAATTAGTTACTCAAATAGTTTGGAACTACTTTAATTGGACTTAACTCAGTAAATTGAGCTAACTAATTACAACTCAAATATAACTCAATCTTATCTCCTTAATTTAAGGCTTATCTCCTTCATTTGAGGGATAACTCTTGCATGACTGCAGAAAGACTTCTAACTTGAATTTCTCCAACTAATTAATCCATAATGAATAATTAATTATTTCCAAGCAGTCGGTGAGACTAAATTCGATTTTAATTCACAATTTTAATTCAAGGACAAACTAAAATTGGAATTTCTAGATTCTATTTTTATCATTTCTTGTTGCTATTTTCAACATTCCCTTTCAAGCTACATACTATTACAGGCTTCTAAGGGGCGCACTCATTTCCCCTTCCGTGTGTTAGAACCTTTCCATGCATCTTCCTTGACTTGTTGCAAAGTCACACCCTTGCTTCCAACAAGGACAACTTACTTACCTCTACGCATAACTGCAATCAAGGCGATATCGTACTACCCACTATTGGGACTCATACAAATACATAAGGTAGCATCCCAGCTTGTGCCATGAGAAGCAGATCCACCAACAGCGAACCGAGTTACGGATTCAGTTGACCGAGAAGCAGTATCACCGGTGGTTGACCCGCTACCTCGCCCAGCATCTCCCAAGGTAGAAAGCCAGAAGCAAAGGAAGCATCAGTTGTAGCTGTCCCACCTCTAGCTTACTGTATTACTTGTATATGTACCTTTACTGTCCCTGTACCTAAGTGTATGCTAAGTGTATGTCTGGTTGATTGGGTAGCTAGCTGGTCTCATCAGTAGCTATCTTGGTCTCATATCCTCTGGGTAGGGGGTTAGATAGCTTGTATGATTGATGGGTAGGGTTCTCCCTTTGTCTCAATAAAGCGCTTGACGGAATGGGAAGAGCAAGCAATAAAATGGCCCCCTATATATTCCCCACACATCTCGATTCCTAGCTGGGATGGAAACAGTCATTGCTGGACTGGTGGGTTTATGGACTAGGCGGCTATTTGGTTTGGGACGGTCATACAAACAAATTGAACCTAGAACCTATTCTTCGAACCTCTACATTACATTGACGCAACCTCTCTCTCGACCTCTACAAAGAACCTACGGAAGGCCCTCTTACCTCTTACCCTTACCTCTGGCTCCTACTCTAAATGGTCTGAGGTCTAGTTGGGACTTCTTATTGGGGAGATCCCCTGACATGTTGACGGGTCCAGAACCATCAATACATTGTTAGGGGTGGATGTCTCCTCCATGGAGTAACATTCATTGAAATTTCAGCCACCTTGTCATGGTTTCCAGCATGAAGGGATTGAAAGAAAAATGTACACGATTAGATCCTTCCTCTTCAAGTTTGCCCGCAGGCTCTCTCTCTACAACTATAAAAAAAATTACTTAGTGGTGACAACATTGCACTCCAATAATGATTCCAACTAGTTGGTAGGTATTGTTGCTTCCAGTAATAATGCTCTCATATCTCTTGATATTTCTTTTCCTGCAAGTTCTAACCAACCCCACAAGCTTGTGGTTAACCTTTCAAGCTGTCGCGTTGATGATTACACGTGAAGTATGCTGGAGAGGGGGTTGGATTTTTCCTATTGAGGAGATTTTATGCAATTCTATATTTGTCTTGAATATGCTATAAACACATTAAAGAAGTAAGATAAGATATCTCCAACATCCTTTAGAATGAAAAACCTTCCAAAAAAAATATTATTAAGGAAGAACATCTAGCTTTGAAATCCCTTAACAATAATCATGATAATATTGTTTTAAAAGCTTATAGAGTCGAGGATGTGTTTACCATGAATAAAATTGATTATTATGTTTAATAAGATGTTAATGTTGGATCATTTTAATAATTTATTAAGTGAGTTATCAATATCTAAATATAAATATCAAGTTGAGTAGTGAATGGGATAACAAGAAATTTTAAAAGCTTATAAAGTCGGGGTTGTGGTGAATATGAATAAAATTGATATTATGTTAATAAGATGGGAATGTTGGATCACCTTAATATATTAAGTGAGCTATAAAAATATAAATGGAAATACATTGAAATTTATTTTGAAGAGATTTTTAACTTTATCAAGTTGAATAGTGATAACAAGAAATTAATTGAAAGTTATTCCTCTGCGCTGAAGATCCATGACTTGACAAAAATCCGTAAGGATGAGGTAAAGATGAGGTTTTTCTCAAGCAGATTGTCAATATTATTGGTGTGCCTACCTATCATCTAGCCAAACATTGGTTAGTAAACTAAATTCCCTAGTTGCTAAAACTAGTTTCCTTGTTAAACACTCCACCCACTTTTTTTGTTAACGCAAATTAATGATTTTAAATTACATTAGAATGACATTTTGATAAGCTTTAATGTGGTTTTTCTCTTTACTAAGTTTCTTATTGATATAGCTATAAGGGTTATCAATAGGATCATTGACCCAAATATTTCTATGTTGGTTGAAATTTTTTTAAGATCTACATATTTTAGTTTCCAAAGAGAAATTTATGAATAAACCTGTGGTATGGCTATGGAATCTCCACTCTCTATCATTATAAATAATTTGTTCATAGAATATATTGAGCATAGAGTCTTGACTTCTCTCATTTTTATCTAAATTCTTTCAACTGGATTTGTCGATGATTCTTTTAACAAGTGGCTCAATGGAGTGAAAATTTGGAAATATTCAAACAACACCTCAATAGTCAATCCAAATACATTAAATTCGCTATGGAGGTTGAGGTCAATGATATATTTCCCTTTCTTGATTTTCTTGTACATAGAAAACAAGATGATTCCATGGCCCACCAACTATATAGAAAAAAATTCATACATAAAATTACTTTAATGTTAAATCTCATCATCATATGACCCAAAATCTTGGGGTTCTAAACCACTAGAGCCTTAGGAATTTTTATGATTATTGTTTAGAAGTTGAGAAATCCCATCTCCCTGAAGCTTCCATGATCAATGGATACAAGAAGTTTGAAGGGATTGAGAGCTTTGTGAATGCATGATCAATCAATACAAGAAGCATGAAGGGATTGAGGCCTTTGTGAATGCTAGTAGAGGACCAAGAGAAAATAAAGACATGAACAATGAAGTTAAATTTTTTTTCCTTCCTTATATATAAGGAAATATAGAGAAACTTGCATGAATTTTGAAGAATAAGAACATTGTGGCCACCTTCAAATCTATTAACACTATTTGTATCTCTCTTATATCCATAAAACAAATCCCACTAACTCTTGTAATAAGAAATGTGTCTACTAGATTCCTTGCTCATGTGGTAAATTCTATGTGAGTGAAACTAATTGTTCTATTAAGATCATAATTTAGAAGCAGTCTACTAACAATAAGCATAATCAATCGTGTTCCTCTACCTTAGAAAAACACTTCGAGAAGACAAAGCACCATATTTATGTTGACAACACCAATATTTTAGCCAAATTCAACAAGGATGATGGGTGAGAAATCAATGAAAATTAAAATCTAACATTAACATCAACACACATTTCTAGATAACCTTTCTTTTTCTCTAATTATTTATTTTATTTTGATCTGAAAATGAGGCTAGTAGGCTTCTTGTCTAACTTACAAGAGCCTCTCCCACTTCCAAAGCTTTAAATATTCCGAAGTCTTCATGATTAACCAATGTGGAATTAAAAATGCTTGAAAATATAGGTGTATGTTGGTATTTGATTTAAACTGATTATATGCTTTGAAATTTGTTGTTTGTGATGATATGTAAATGTGCTTGAACTGATATATAAATACATATAATAGTAAGTAATGCAGTTGTAAAAACAAACACAGAACAACAATAATAATTTGGAGTTCACCCAAAACTCTTGGGCTACATCTCTGTGAGCTCTAGTCAACTCAACTAGGCTCTCTGGAATTATGGTATAAGTCCTTTTTACAAGCTCTTGGCTCAAATCCTACTATTTTACACAAAAAAAATGGGTTCAGATACCATTTTTATTCTTGGATCTTGAAGCTCTTAGCTTTGGCTCTGGCTTCTTGGCCCTCTACAACCTTCAACTCTCTGGCTTTTCACTTGAACTTCAAGTAACCCCAAAGTCTCCCCCAGCTGCTCTGTGCAGTAGATCTTCGTCTCTCCCTGCTTTCTCCGCTCTGCTACTACTTTCAGCATTCCACCTTTTTCTCAATTGAGCTCTCTACCTACTTTGAGGTGAGCTTCCGGCTTTTTAGCTACCCCAACCATTTCTCTGTGTGCAATCATCCTTCTGTGGCTCTTGGCTTCCCTACACATTGTCTGTTTGATTGCCATTTGGCTCTCGGCCTCTGCCCACTCAAATCCTTCTTCTAGTGTTAAATAATCATTCCATAACACATTCAGGGGAGGCGGCCACCTAATCTACGACAGATGAGGGAATCGGACCTTTGAAATCCCTGAAATGGCCATTCTCTAGTTACACAAAGAAATGCCTTCAAACTTAGGAAAATCCTCCACAACATAGTCTTTCGGACTTCAAACATCTTGAATTCAGCCTTATATTTCTATCAGGTCCGCCTGAAATTGCTAGCGCAAGTCGCGATGCCCATCTCTATGGCTTCCCTTTCTATTTCATTTAATAAACAAAATACATGGAAATACATTAAAAAGGCTAATTAACGGATCTCAAATCTTATGAAATAGCGTTTAGATTTCCATCGGGTCTGGCTAATCGCATCGTGCATATATATATATGTGTGTGTGTGTGTGTGTGTAGCCGCTCCTCTGTGTAGCTCCTATTGCGATCCACTGATATCGACGATCGCGATATTGCATTGCCTGGGGTCCCGCCTTTGCCTTGTGGTATCGCCGATTGCAATCTGCTAATTTTGATATTCGCATCATCGGATCAGCTCGAGACCTTTCCGATCCAACCCACCTGTCCGATCAGCGGAGGTCTCTGATCGGGTGTGCCTTCTGCCCGACTTTAAGTCCTCCTCTTGGTCTCATGCGATTTGATTTTCCCTTATAAGGGTCTTTTGCCCATTTTTAAAGGATTTTTGCCTCTTTCCCAAAGAACAAAGGGGAACTTCTTTTTGTCATAACTTCTCCATCTGAAGTCCATTTTTTCCCATTCAAGTTGCGTTGGATTTAGAATGAAGGGATCTCTACAAAGAGACTATTTTTGAGAGCAGCCTGTGATTTCATTTTCCTCTGATCTACAAAGGATTTATGCCATTTGGCACCTTTTACCTCTTATATGAAGTCTTTTAGACTTAGAGGTTTATCTAGGATCCGTTTTTTGATCACGCCTTCCCACTAAGAGAACTTTTGGCTCCAAAAGATTGATATACTGATCTGAGCAGTAAATGAGAGTGACTCACCCTCTTCTTTCAACCTCCCTACACTTGCCTTTGCATAGTGCCTCTGAACCAAGGTTTCTGACCACTTCCCTTCTTGGATGGGCTGGTCTTCCTGGGAAGAACTATCTTCCTCCTTGCATTTTTGCAGAACTTCTGCTGAACTAGTCATAGAAGGTGGTTTGAACTTCTTTGCCTTGATTGTTGATCCAAGGTGGCTCAAACAAATGTGAAGTACATCTACTCCACAAAACATTCATTTGTACCTATTTGAAAAGCTACCAACAACAACTGTTAACAACAACAGGCAAATAAACAACAACTGGATGGCCTAAAATATTGTGAACCTCCATGTCTTACATCTGCATACAAATGATGGACTAGATAACAAGCCCATAAAACATGCCTTTAAAACAAATGACCCTTCAAGTCAAGCATGTAGAAAAAGACCATTAGAACGTTTTTTCAAAAGATTAAACACTTCATCATTATCTCCCTTTGGAGACCAAGTTAAATTCTCCCAAGTCAACATGGCATCACATACATGTCAAAGCAATCAACCTTGCAAGTTAATTACACATACATGTTCAAAAACAAGGAAATCATCAACATCCCTGTGTTCATGCATCTCATGCTCATGCATGCATTTCATCCTTCAACTTTCAGTTAAGTACACTGTACTTTTGAAGCTGAATTGAAATATAATGTAGATGCATCAATAGACATGCAATCTTAACCAGATAAGAACTCTACCCGTTTCTTACCAATCCCTTCCAAAAGTACTACCTTTGTCTACACATCAACATTATCATGTGAATCATTATAAGACACATCATTCATGGAATCTTCACTTCCATTTCTGCCATCTTCTCTTTCCACTTTCTTCAACTTTTATGGAAGCATTGCTGGATTCAAAGTCCAACATTTTGCAGCAAGATGTACTTGCTTATGGCAGTAAGTGCACTGCATGTGCATCCTCTTGACAACATGATTTGCCTTATCCAATAGACCTTTGGCTTTTTGCTTCCTTTCCTTCAAAAGTTTCCTGTATGTGGCCATTCTCTTCCAATATCTAGAATCATTATGGTTATCCAACCCACAAAAGGAACACGCAACTCTTTTTCCATACATATGTGGAAATTTATCATGCTTTGCACAATCAAAAGGAAATGTATAGAACCATATTTATACCTTTCTCTTTCACCTTAATTGCCTTCATGAGGAGGTGAAGCAAATGAAGAAGTGGCTCCCTTTAGAACACCATCAATCCCTTCAAGGTTGTTGGAGTCTCCCCAACTCTCTGGTTCAAGTGTGTGCTTTTGAACACCTGCATCCTGAAAATGATGTTTCAAGCTATTGCATTCCTCCTGAATACAATCTTCACACTCTGTAATGCAACCCCTCCTTGGAGCTGTTTCAATGGCCTTCATGGTAGCCTTGGAACTTTCTCCATAAGACTATCCATAGCCAAGACCCAAATACTTAGGCCTTTCTTCAATCATTATTGGCTCAACAATACCTTGTGCATGTCTACCCAAGCCTTTTCCTTCATAGCCCATATTGGACATTAGCTTGGAACCTATGCCTTTGGTATGTTTTTCAAATGAACCAATATAAGCATTCTCAGAGGAATTTGAAGACAAACTGGAATGGTTTACCTCTCCTTCAAGCTAATGCTTGACTAAGGCTTCTTGGGCAACAAAGAGCTGTGTCTCCAACTCATGCATCCTTTTCAGGTTCATATTTGCAATATGAAGTTGCCTCTCCATTTCCTGCAATTTTTTAGAAAGCAACTGCTTCTCTTCCTTCATGGAATTCAATTGCTCTCGAAGCATGATGCTCTTCCTTCCATCCTCATACATTTCTCTCACCATATCCATCATAGTGGACAATTCTTGCTTCATGTCTTCATCAAAGAATCTTATGATGAAGCAAGAAGAATTCGAGGACTCATTTGTAGAAGTTGTTATTATGCCAATGACTTCTTCTTCCTTCTTGTCCTTGCTGGACTGAGCTATCTATAGCTTTCTCTTTACCTCTGAAAACTTAAAAAATAGTCAGTTTACAACAAACATACATCAATCAGACAATCATTCCTTGACTATCCAAACACCTTTCAGACAAGCAATCTTTGCTCTGTCAATCAAGCATTCTGATATAACCTTCTTTGAAGGTGAGGTCAAACAATCTCAGGCTCTAATACCACCTGATCTGAAAATGGGGCTAGTAGGCTTCTTGTCTAACTTACAAGAACCTCTCCCACTTCCAAAGCTTTAAATATTCCCAATTCTTCATGATTAACCAATGCGGAATTAAAAATGCTTGAAAATATAGGTGTATGCTAGTATTTGATTTAAACTGATTATATGCTTTAAAATCTACTGTTTGTGTTGATATGTAAATGTGCTTGAACTGATATATAAATACATATAATAGTAAGTAATGCAATAGTAAAAACAAACACAAAACAACAATATTAATTTGGAGTTCACCCAAAACTCTTGGGCTGCATCTCCGTGAGCTCTAGTCAACTCAACTAGGCTCTCTGGGATTATGGTATAAGTCCTTTTTACAAGCTCTTGGCTCAACTCCTATTGTTTTACAAAAAAACAGTGGGTTCAGATAACATTTTTATCCCTGGCTCTCGAATCTCTCAGCCTTCTGGCTCTCGGCTCTCACTCTGGCTCTTCGGCTCTGGCTCTGGCTCTTTGGCTCTGGCTCTAGCTCTTCGACTCTGGCTTTGGCTCTAACTCTTCGGCTTTGGCTTCTTGGCCCTCTGCAACCTTCATCTCTCTAGCTTTTCACTTGAACTTCAAGTGACCCCAAAGGCTCCCTCAGCTGCTCTGCGCAGTAGCTCTTCAGCTCTCCCTACTTTCTACGCTCTGCTACTACTTTCAGCATTCCACCTTTTTCTCAATTGAGCTCTCTGCCTCCTTTGAGGTGAGCTTTTGGCTTTTTGGCTACCCCAGTCATTTCTCTGTGTGTAATCATCCTTATGTGGCTCTTGGCTTCCCTACGCGTTGTCTGTTCGATTGCCACCTGGCTCTCAGGCTCTGCCCACTCAAATCCTTCTTCTAGCATTAAATAATGATTGCATAACACATTTAGGGGAGGCGGCCACTTAATCTGCAATGGATGATGGCATCAGGCCTTTGAAATCCCTAAAATGGCCATTCTCTGGTTTTACAGAGAAATGCCTTCAAACTCAGGAAAATCCACCACAACACAGTCTTTTGGACTTCAAACATCCTGAATTCTGCCTTATATTTCTATCGGGTCCACCTGAAATCGCTATTGCAAGTCGCCTTGCCCCTCTCTGTGCTTCCCTTTGTATTTATTTTAATAAACGAAATACATGGAAATACATTGAAAAGGCCAATTGACGGATCTCAAATCTTATGAAATAGCGTTTAGATTTCCATCGGGTCCAGCTAACCGCATCGCGCATATATATATGTCTATAGTCACTCCTCTGTGTAGCTTTGATTGCGATTCACCGATATCGACAATCACGATATTGCATCGCCCGAGGTCCCACCTTTTCCTTGTGGTATCGTCGATTGCGAACCACCAATTTTGGCGATCGCACCATCGCATCAGCCCAGGACCTTTGCCTTGGGTATACACTGCCTACCTCTGATCCGACCCACCGGTCCGATCGTCGGAGGTTGCTGATCGGGGGTGCCTTCTGCCCGACTTTAAGTCCTCCTCTTAGTCTCATGCGATGCGATTTTCTCTTTCTTTTGCCTATTTTTAAAATATTTTTGCCTCTTTCCCAAAGAACAAAGGGGAACTTATTTTTGTGATAACTTCTCCATGTGAAGTCCGTTTTTGCCCATTCAAGTTGCATTGGATTCAGAATGAAGGGATCTCTGCAAAGAGACTATTTCTGAGAGCAGTCTGCGACTTTCATTTTCCTCTGATTTACAAAGGATTTGTGCCATTTAGCACCTTTTACCTCTTATATGAAGTCTTTTAGACTTAGAGGTTTATCTATGATCCATTTTTGGATCATATTTTAAGCTCTTTTTTTCTCCATTTTCCTTTATATTCTTTTTTGTTTCTCCTTATTTTCTTTCTTTAGATTTCAGGAACATTTCCTTTCCCTCTTTTTCCTTTTATAAATTTCCTTAATTTTATCTCATATATACATATATATTTGTATTTATTATCTTAATAATTACGTTTATTTACTATTCTAATATATTCATTCATCTTACTTTATTTGACTTTAATATCTCATATTATTAATAATATAAAAAACTATTTATATATTAGTATGCTATAATATTAACATCTATATAAATATTTTTTTTTTTTGTGAATTAGGCTACTTCTATTATTATACAAAAGGTTGCAAGAAAGATTACATCAAGGCAGGCCTCAAAAATTCACCAAACGGAGATGGATTTAGCAGAGCTTAACACTGGAGAGTGAAACTACCCTTGAAATCTGACTTATCCAACAGACCCTTGATAACTAGAGGACAGACAATTGTCACAGACCATAACTGGAAGACCAACAGATTGACAAAATCCAGAACCAACTGAGAGATAGACAAATTGACACAGACAATACTAACAGTCCCAGGCTTTATCCCAAGAGTGATACAGACTACGATATAGCAGCAAACATAGGCGTAAATGAAAACTGCTTCCGACCTGAACAGAGCTGAGCGTTGCTTAAGCTTGTCAAAATTTATCCCACGAAGAAGGCTGAGAACTGAAATTACCAGACAAACACAATTGAACCACCAAAACCACCATCTTGGGTCATGTCCTGACCAAAACGACCTGGAGGCAGGCTCAAACATCCACAGAGGTGGAGGGCTGCTCCTCAACGATCCTGCATTCGTATTGATCCGACGCGCTTGAATCTGTGTATGGAGCGTCGTCTTTAGCCGGCTCGCTTGGACCCGCCACCACACCTGAGGCTTCCGCAGGCTGAGCTCTTTGACAGAGGACAGGAGAAGGAGGCCTTTGTTCCTCAGAGACTTTTGGTGGTGCTGCATTGTCGGACTTCTCAATTCGAACAGACACATAGTAGGTTGAATTATCCAGGGAATAGGGGAAGCGAAATCGAGTTGAGGGATGCGAGCTATGCGCACATGTAGCAGCACGAGCTCGACCTCTACCTCTCCCTCGGCCTCGCCTTGCACCCCGTGAGTCAATTCCATCTGAGGAGGATTCCGTGGTGTGAGAGGAGCGCTGAGGATTAGCTCTTCCTCTAGAACCTCCCCGAGACCCGCCCCTACGGCTAATAAGGCGAAGCCGCTCTCGCGGCATTTTGGAGTGATATGTGAAATGGGACTGGAGCGGAGTCTGCATAGAGAGCAATGTCTCCTTGAGCCCAGAGGCACAGAGAGCCTAGAACCCGTGCACAAAGGCGTGAAGGCTAGCAGGAGCACAAAAGGCAGGAGATTCCCGGTAGCGGGGACCCAAAGGGGCGCAACAAGAATAGACATAGAGTCCCGACCATTAAAAATCACAGGAGCTTGATACTTACAGACAGTATATCCAGGGCGCTCAAAGGAAGAGACCAAGGCCTTCTGAGTTGAGGGCCGAGGTCTAAACCTCTGAGACTGCTACCAAGGCCCGAAAACCAGCTGAAAACCACACAAACAATGCCTCCAAAGCTAGACAGCAAATAGAACGGACTTAAAGAAATGGATTACCAGTGCAGGCTTGCAGTTAAAATACTGCGAAGCGACGTCCCAAGCCATGAGAAAACCAACGCAGAACGATTGCAAACCGATTGCCAGAGAAACAGAACGCGGGCGAGCCATTATGCAATGGGCGGCTAGTTGCAGGGCATAGTTAATACCCTCCTTCAATTTAATGCGACGGGGGTGGCAAGCCCATAAATAAACTTGACAGATGGCGGGTCTGGGCTGCCACTTGCCCAGTGGGAAGCCCGCCTCTGTACCATCCTCTTTAATGTTCACCCGCAGCCGGGAATATTTTATTATTATTATTTTACTAAAATATTTATAATTATTATTACTTTACCACAGTTGATTAACATTTTTTAACACATATCTTATCATTAATTTCATTTTTAATTTCACTTTAACTTATATGAATATTATTGATACTTTTATTATTTTTTTTTTTGCTTCACTTGCTTATAGAATGTTATTTCATTTATTAGGATTTATTTTTTAGCATTTCTATATTACATTATTAATATTAGTAATATTAGTAATAATGGTTTATATTTTTTCGGTTTTTGTTTCTTATTTATTTTTATTAGAAGATCATATTTTTATTATTTTTGATTTAGATGATAGATTACATTAGTTGGTTTGAAATGCCATTTTGAAAACAATACATGCACAGATTCAAAAAGAACTTCTCACCATTACTTTGATCGTAGAAATCTTAAAATTAAAATTATTGCTTGTTTGGTATGTGAAAATATGGATGTTTTTCGAACACAAACAAGATTTCATGTAACACATCTAGCTTCCTTGTTGGGTCACATTACTATTACAAACGAGTCAAATACCAATTAAAATGTAGAAATACACACAACATAACATTCATATACATGTGCACCTATGTAATATGATTAAAATCATGAATGTAACTCTAAATAAACACGTATAATGATAGTTAACACATAAAATGGAAACCTAACGCAACATTCAACATGGAATTTACATAATAAACATGATAATACATAGATGACATATATTTTAAATGATTTACACAATCGATCACAAATGCCGAATTTTCCACATAACCATAAACTTTGCTACTCCAATTCTCTCAATAACAAGTCACCCCATGTTGGGGCTACGAGTCTACAAGGATGTATGAGCTCCTATGGGTGTCTATGGTATGCTCATACACCCTAATACCCTATAAAAACATGGTGGATCCTACAATAATTGTAACTACCTAGCTTTATTCGCCATTAGTCTACACAACCCAAGGGATGATATTTCCTTCTCTACATTGTCATCCCTTCTTCATCGCCTCTAGAGATCCAACACAAGACTGGCCAAGATTTTCTAACTAGAGGCTCTAGGAAAACCAATCGTTACATGAGTGTTCACAAAGTATTTACACAACCTATTAGGTATATTTTTCAGTGAGAACACTTTGTAGGCATACCATACTAGTTCCTAGTACAATTACTAGCTTCACAAGCAGACATCAAAATATAGTCATGACTTCCTTTCTCTTCTTAGCACTGTACATTATTTTCCTCACTTCATACTACTATAAAAACTACTTACCTCTTCCACTTGAATTTCGTTTTTCCCATTCATGGTTGCTTGAATCTTACTCTCCCCAAGGATAGTTGTACTTAACCCCATGTTGTACTCTTTCATCCACCTCTTTTACGATTGAACTTACCATGCTTCAATAAGTAATTGAGATGACTATTCTACCAACTTCACAAATGCATTTGATGATTAATTTTTAATATGTTAATTGAGGATTTACGTGGTAACAACAATTAATTTAGGAAAATTACATGGGATTATGAGCATGTGGATCTCCCCCTTAGATATTCCTTTCAACCCCCCACATTCCCCCACCCTGCTGCCATCTTGGGGAATCATGCCCCCCTATAATGTTATGTATGTCTATCATACAAACGATGGTGTATTTCATTTTTATTAGTTTTCCATATACGATGTTTACATTTTAGATCGCTTACCCTCATTCATTCATTATATATACACTTGTACTTTGGTTTTCTTGAGATCTAAACTATGGCTATTGCTATTACCCCTTGACTATTCATTATTAGATAAATTAGTTTTTATTGCATCCAGTGTCGGTTGCTCAAATAAATATTTCAAATTGCTATAGTTTGTCCTCAACTAAAAAATTCTACCCATGAGATAATGTCTCCACATTTTTTTATGTATGGATAATAGATGTAATAGATGTAAGTTCCAAGTCATGGATAACATAATTGATTTCATGCTCATAGCAATTAATGTACCGATTTTGTGAAAGGACTCCATCCAATCCTTCCTTGCATGCATCAGGACATGCAATAAAATCCTCATTTGGATATGCAACCTTTAAAAAGGTGCATTGGTTATTAAATCCTTCAAATGATGAAGTTCTCTTCATGTTATGCAATCCATTCAAACTGAGCTCCTTTCTTTTGCAATGAGATAATTGGATGTGCAAGCTTGGAGATACCTATAATGAATCTCCTATAGTAACTAGATAAACATATAAATAATGTTCTTTCTAAAATATCCTTTGATGTTGGGCATTCTTTGATTTCCTAAATATTTTCTAGGTCCACTCCTATTCCCTCCTCTAAGACAATGTGGCCCAAATAATGGATTTGCTTTTGATAGAAAAATACATTTTATTAACTTAGCATACAATTGAAATTCTCTTAACACCTATAACACCTTACTCAAATGTTTCTTATGTTCCTCCTCTAGTTTGGACTAGATAATATTATCATCCAAAAATACAATAATAAACTTGGCCAAGTAATTCTTAAAGACTCCATTCATTAGGCACATAAAAGTAGAGAGTGCATCACTTAACCAAAATGGCACCACCACAAATTCATAATGACCATGCCTTGTCCAAAAGGATGTCTTGCTAGTATATTCTTCATTGGTTTTGGCTTGATGGTAACCTAACCTCAAGTCAATCCTGGAAACTATTCTTGTTCCTTTCAGCTAATAAAAAGGTCATCAATTCTTAGCAAATGATACTTTTTTTTTTATGGTCATTTTGTGTAGTTATCTAAAACCAAAACACAACCTCATATTTCGATTCTTTTTCTTTGAAAAATGTATGAGGGCACCTCAAGGAGAAACACTTGGGTGTATGTACCCCTTCTTCAACAACCCTTCTAGCTACATTTGCAATTATTTTAGCTCTGTGTGCTCATTCTGATGAGAATCTTGGACTTGGATTTAAGACTTATGTGGTCAATATCTTCTAACTTTGTGACTGGAGAACCCACAGTAAAAACCATTTTGCTGTCAACGTTTCGAACCCCAACAGGGATCCATCATCAGGACTTTTATTGAATGTTGGACACTAGGGAACCTCCAAGCATCGAGTTGATTGAGAAACCAATGTCCCTCTTTGGTGGCAATCTTAGTAATTCCACAGACACATTTCATGTTCATTCAATACTGGATAGTTGTCAATATTTGACTCCTTATCCTTGGCTAACTCTTTTAGATATGTTATATATATCTAGAAACTTTTTCTAAAACTTCATTTTAGTTACAATGTTAAAATTTCTCTAATGGAAATAAGCTTTGGAATACCCTAAATTATTCTTGAATTCCCTTCATCATCAAGACACGTGAAAGCCTTGAAGTAACAATATAAGACAACATTATACTTATCCAATCAATCCATACCAATAAAGAAATCATATGACCCAATTGGTTTAATGTTCAAGCCTACCTTGGCATTTACTCCATTCATGTTTAATATGAAAACCTTAACAAGAACATTGATTCTTCTCTTGGTTCCAGTGGATAACTGAACCTACCAAGACTTTTGATGGTTGCATATTTTCAATTTCTTCTCCTACGATTATTCTCTCTACCAAATCGAGATTGGTTCTCCCCCTAGTTAAGCAATCCTAGGTTGGGTATCTTTCTTCTTTGGTTTTTTATGCTAATCCTTTTTCCTTACTTTGGATTTATATCTTTATAAACTTGCTTCTTTTCCACCCTTCCCTCTTTTGTAAATCCCATCACCCCTTCAAGGGGACTCCACAAATTTCCTCTCTGTTTTCAATTATTATGGTCCACTTATATATGGCTAGACATAGATGTATGCAAGAATGCATAGGTAGAAGAAACAATTCCATCCCCTCTGGCTCCAAGGCTCAATGATCATCAAAGTTCTTGGTTGTAGTTTATGCTCACTCCACTTCTACATCAATCAGAGTATAAATCTAGGAGGCAAAGAGGGAAGCAAGGATTGAGCACTAGTTTATCACTAATGCAGATGTGGAGCCATAAGTAGGGTGCTAGTTCCTAGATACTAGGAACACCATAACTAGAAACACTAGATATATGTGAACTAGACATTTATTAATAGTTAAAAATAGTCATCAGAAAAGTCTCGGTGGAGCACTAATAAACTCAACAATAATTTCTAACATGCATTGGCGAAATACAGAGACAAATGAACGCACTCATTGATAGAGTCTCCATTATGGAAAAGAAGCTAAAAAATATGGTTTTTTTAATCTTTGATGGAGTGGAGGCCTACTTTGACACCAGAAAGGTCAACAAACCATCCAAGTAGATGGTCTTACAATTCACTTTTTGTTATTTTTTGCTAGCAGTAGGACTACAAATATAGTCACTGGCACTTGTTTGATTTACAATAATAAGGAAAATCAGCTAAATTTGAATTATCTCATTAGTTTTATTTTTTAGTTCAAGCAATTTGTGGTGTCAATACTCTATTACTATTCTACTAGTATTGTTTCCCTAATGGGCCAATATAAATAATTTATTTTGTATATTTTTCATTATAATTGGTATACAATCCTATCTATTAAAAAAAAAAAATAGATATATAATATATATTATATATATATATATATATATATATATATAATATTTTTCAATAAGAGTGATGGAAGGTACATGTTCTGATTAGCGAGTCACAATGAGTTTGAGCGACGGAGTCACAATATGTTTGAGCATAGGTTTAACAACAAGGTCAAGCATGGAGTGTTCGCCTTCCTCACTCCTATGGCCTCCATCCAGCATCATATTTGTGAATGAGATTGATAGGGGGTCATCCAGGGATCCCAATTTCAAAAATGACATCGATGTTGATGGCCAAGAGCCCAAAGGCTTAGGGGTTTTTCATCCCAATGGTGATGTATATGCGAGCTATGATTCAAATATTATTGGGTAAAACCCTAGTGGTGATGTCCATAAGGGAGCCAAGCGATGGCCTAGAGCGACCATTGAAGGGATACCTGACTGCAAAATGCTTGTTGAAAATCCAGAACGAGAAACTCATCTGGAGAGTGGTACAAGAGAAAATATATTTAATGTGTGTGAAAAAACATACAAGCCCTACAGGAAATTAATTGGGGACATTTTTCTCCAAAATATCCCAATATTTGTTAAGTCTATTTATAACCCCCTGGTTTTAGGATTTCGACCCCTCTACAACAATTATTATCAAACTTCCAATCTAGGTTTGACTTCCAAATTTTGCTTGCCTACCTATGGCACTATGCAATTTTCCAGGTTATTGGCAACTCCTTAAGTTGTTTTCTTGCCACAAATCCTTCTCGAGGATGGCTTGGCCTGTACACCCACATCAAAATATGTGTGGAAATTGATATCAACAAAGGGCTTCTAGGTCAAATAAATTTAAAAATGGGATATTATCATTGAACCCAATCTTTGGATTATGAGAATATTGTGTTTTAGTGATGAGTTTGTCTACAAACTAGCGATTTATGGATTCCTATCCCTAGTCAAATCCTGACAAGAATCTTCATAGTAGAACTTCCAAATCTAAAAGTTGGAAACCTTGTGACCTTCTTTATGGAGGGAAATACTTATTCTATCTCTGACCGAGAGGATGAGGGTGCTGATGATTTTATGGTTTCAAAGGATCAGGATCAAAATGTCGATATTCATCAGACTCGTAAGGGCTCAACAAGGAACCTAAAAACCCTTGCAAACAGGCAATTGGTAAACACATATGTCTCTTTGGGTATTTTGAAGTATGTTCATGAATCCACATCTTTTGATGCCTATAAGGAGTCTCGTTTAGCTTTCAACAATATTTTGCAAATTACTTTGGCCGACTCGCCTCTTGCTGGTTGGACCAAGTTTGTGAGAAAGAGAGGAAAGAAAAGTCGTTCGGAAGACCAACCCCAAGTGGGGTAACTTTTTCTAGTTTGTCAAATCCATGTTAGTTTCAATAAGGTACAAGAAGTCCTTAGATAATTAGTTCTTACAAAATTGTAATCCTGGTTTTTTTTTTTTTTATAATAAAAAGTATTCATTGACAAAATAAATAAATAAAATTTTTTATTTAATTTTTATAATGTTGTAATTTAAATAGATTTAATGAAACATTACATTTATTTTGTCATAAAAATATTTTTATTAAATATTGAAAACTAAATTTTAAGTCAATATAAAATCAAAATAATCAAATGATAAACCATCTTTATTATTATCTATAAAAAAAATCTTTATACTGGTAATTAAATTTTAAGTCAATATGTCTCACAGGTAGTTTAATTGATGATCGAAGTAATGTGAAATTTGTGAGCACTGAGAGGTCCAAGGTTCAAATCTCTCAGTTGTATCCCAATTTATGGAGAAGAAGACAGACCATAGACCCCAAAGGTTTTCTAGTTGCTACATGTCAAACAATATGTTGGGTTCCTCTAGAATACCAAAAAAATAAAATTAAGTCAATATAAGTTCAAAATAATTAAATGGAAAACAACCTTTCTCATTATCCATAGAAATAGTTTTTATTAAAAATTTATAGTAAAACAATTTTAACAATTTTTTTAGTTTGATAACTTACATAAATTTTAAATAGAGGAGGAATGACCTGTTATAGAGTTTTATGAACCCAACGTTTTGGACTACCAAGTGAGTCCATCATCATTAATATCTTTATAATATCTATTGACGCCCCCTGATGATGGACTCACTTGGTAGTCCGAACGTTGGGTTCATAAAACTCTATAAAGGGTCATTCCTCTCTATTTAAAACTATCTTACCTCTTGGATTCTTATTTAACTTACATAAATGTTTGATAAAAATATCTACATTATTTTTATAATAAACTTTTTAAATTAATAATATAAACCTTTATCATCATCAATCCAACCCTCTTTTTTATTAATTATTATATTATATTTAAATTTTAAGTCAATATAAATTGATATAATTAAATAGTTTATAGTAAAATTTTTTATTTTTTTTTTTTTTTTTTTTTTTAAGTAAATTAATATATAATCTCTTGATCTTTCTTTCTCACTTGCTTTCTTAAGATATTAATTTGTGTCAATATATGTTTAAATAATTAAATTATTTTTAAAGTTAAATAGTCCTAACAATTTTATCTGATATTTACATAACTTTTAGATTAAAACCATATTTCATTTATTTTAATAATACTTTCGTACACTCTCTTAACTGACACCTTTTCCATCCTCCCTTAAACTAATTTTTATTAAATATTAATAACTAAATTTAAGTCAATTAAATTGATATAATACATAATTTATAGTCAATATTTTTGGTTCTAGTCTATAATCTCTATTAATAATAAAAAAATTCGGAAAAAATCACATAGAAGTAATATCGTCGACGCGTTTCGAACCAACCAGTGTGGTTCATATTCAGGACAAGATGATGAATCATATCCATGCAACGAAATAAATAGATGAAGAGAGTAGCTAACTAGCCATTAGAAAAAATAACTAGTTTGACTAAAGATAATTGTGTCCCTACATCTCTTTAAGGACACTAGATCTGATTTCATCTTTGAGACCTGCAAACGTGCCTCCTCGAAAGGATTAACCTTAATCCTGAGCCCTCTCGTGCAGGGTTATAATTTATGAGTTTAGAATTCTATGATCCATATTAATAATAGCAAATTCTTTCAGAAAAAAGCACATAGGAGTAATATCGTCGATGTGTTTCAAACCAACCAGTGTGGTTCATCTTCAGGACAAGATGATGAATCAGGTCCATGCAATGAAATAAATAGATGAAGAGAGCAGCTAACGAGCCATTAGAAAAATTAGCTAGTTTGACTAAATACAATTGTGTCCCTACATCTCTTTAAGAACACTAGATTTTATTTCATCTTTGAGACCTGCAAACGTGCCTTCTCGAAATGATTAACCTTAATCCTAATGGCCCTCCCATGCGAGGTTATAATTTTTGAGTTTAGACTTCTGTGATCCATATTAATAATAACAAATTCTTTTGGAAAAATCACATAGGAGTAATATCTTTGACGCGTTTCAAACCAACCAGTATGGTTCATCTTCAGGACAAGATGATGAATCAGATCCATGTAATGAAATAAATAGATGAAGGGAGCAGCTAACTAGCCATTAGAAAAAACATCTAGTTTGACTAATGATAATTGCGTCCCTACATCTCTTTAAGAACACTAGATCTAATTTCATCTTTAAGACCTGCAAACGTGCCTTTTCGAAATGATTAACCTTAATCCCGATGGCCCTCCTGTGCAAGGTTATAATTTCTACGTTTACACTTCTGTGATCCATATTAATAATAACAAATTCTTTCGGAAAAATCACATAGGAGTAATATCGTCGATGCATTTCGAACCAACCAGTGTGGTTCATCTTCAAGACAAGATGATGAATCAAATCCATGCAATGAAATAAATATATTTCTAACGGCCAGTTAGCTACTCTCTTCATCTATATATTTCATTGCACGGATTTGATTCATCATCCTGTCTTCAAGATGAACCACACTGGTTGGTTTGAAACGCATCGACGATATTACTCCTATACTAAAAAATTATAACCCTACATGGGAGGGCTATCGGGATTAAGGTTAATCATTTCGAGAAGGCACGTTTGTAGGTCTCAAAGATGAAATCAGATCTAGTGTTTTTAAAGAGATGTAGGGACACAATTATCTTTAGTCAAACTAGTTGTTTTTCTAACAACTAGTTAGCTGCTCTCTTCATCTATTTATTTCATTGCATGGATCTGATTCATCATCTTGTCCTGAAGATGAACCACACTGGTTGGTTTGAAACGTGTCGACGATATTACTCCTATGTGATTTTTTCCGAAAGAATTTGTTATTACTAATATGGATCACAGAACTCTAAACTCAGAAATTATAACTTTGCACGGCAGGGTCATCAGGATTAAGGTTAATTATTTCAAGAAGGCACATTTGCAGGTCTCAAAGATGAAATCAGATCTAGTGTTCTTAAAGAGATGTAGGGACACAATTATCTTTAGTCAGATTAGATGTTTTTTCTAAAGGCTAGTTAGCTGCTCTCTTCATCTATTTATTTCATTGCATGGATCTGATTCATCGTCTTGTCCTGAAGATGAACCACACTAGTTGGTTCGAAACGCGTCGACGATATTACTCCTATGTGATTTTCTTCGAAAGAATTTCTTATTATTAATATGGATCACAAAAGTCTAAATTTAGAAATTATAACCCTGGATGGGAGGGCCATCGGGATTAAGGTTAATCATTTCAAGAAGGCACGTTTGCAGGTCTCAAAGATGAAATAAGATCTAGTGTTCTTAAAGAGATATAGGGACACAATTATCTTTAGTCAAACTCGCTGTTTTCTCGAACGGCTAGTTAGCTACTCCCTTCATCTATTTGTTTCAATGCATGGATTTGATTCATCATCTTCTCCTGAAGATGAACCACATTGGTTGGTTCGAAATGCGTTGACGATATTACTCCTATGTGATTTTTTCCGAAAGAATTTGTTATTATTAATATGGATCATAGAAGTCTAAACTCAGAAATTATAACCCTACATGGGAAGAACATCAGGATTAAGGTTAATCATTTTGAGAAGGCGCGTTTACAGGTCTCAAAGATGAAATCAGATATAGTGTTCTTAAAGAGATGTAGGGATGCAATTATCTTTAGTCAAACTAACTGTTTTTTCTAACAGCTAGTTAGCTGCTCTCTTCATCTATTTATTTCATTGCATAGATCTAATTCATCATCTTGTCTTGAAGATGAACCACACTAGTTCGTTTGAAACGCGACAATGATATTACTCCTATATGATTTTTTCTGAAATAATTTGTTATTAATATGGATCACAGAAGTCTAAACTTAGAAATTATAACCCTGCATGGGAGGGCCATCGGGATTAAGATTAATCATTTCGAGAAGGCATGTTTGTAGGTCTCAAAGATGAAATCAGATTTAGTGTTCTTAAAGAGATGTGGGTACGCAATTATCTTTAGTCAAACTAGTCGTTTTTTCTAACGGCTAGTTAACTACTCTCTTCATCTATTTATTTCATTGCATGGATCTGATTCATCATCTTGTCCTGAAGATGAACTACATTGGTTGGTTCGAAACACGTCGACGATATTACTCCTATGTAATTTTTCCAAAAGAATTTGTTATTATTAATAAAATATTTTTCAAGTTCAATTAATATAAATAACATTTAAATTGATTTCTAAATGATTTTATAAAATATTTTTTATATATTTATAACAGGGTAAAGAAGAAATATAAGGAGACACGTATTCGTAAAGCCTATGTGTCCAGGCAAAGTAGTGTCCTTGTATGTTGAAGATGTTTCTCTCCATGTGAGTGAAGGGCAACATTGGGGAAGGAATCTTGTTCATTATCCTTGAGATAGTGATGTTCAATGATGTTCCATAGTCCTCACTTTGAAAGGAATGTAATTATGTTCTTACACAACCAAGTTTCGACTATCTTATATGAAGGAAATTTATAAAGTATTAACATAACAAAGCTTCCATAGTCCTCACTTTGAAAGGAATGTAATTATGTTCTTACACAACCAAGTTTCGATTATCTTATATGAAGGAAATTTATAAAGTATTAACATAACAAAGCTTTCGTTCTTGGGACAGATGGATAAATATAAAAAAGACAATAATATATACAAATTTGGCACACATGGATCATGTTTTGGAATTATTATGTTTTGTTTTTGAAAAAAAAAACATTTTAAGTGAGGTGAAATTTCAAATGAAATTGATATTATATTGCTTATTAAAATTTTGGCATATAAAAATTATAAGATTTCTAGCTTAAAAGAATATGTTTTATTGTTCATATGGAGCACTAGAGTGTATCATAGAGTGATTAGAGGTATAGTTAGGCATAACTTGTTACATAAAAAGGAACATTAGGTTCACAAGAAAGACAATGAATTAGTACATGTAAATGAATATTTAAGATATTAATGCTAGGAAGGTTTATTTAATAATTTGTTATTTCATGTTTATTAATTCTATTTTTTTATTAAAAAAAATTAGATAAAAAATTTCATTACCTTGGCTTAGAATAAGATATCACAATGTAAGAAAGTAAGGTAGTATCCTCTTATTAGGAGATTTTAATGTTAGAACAACTAATCAAGCTACTATTTTAAGCAATGATTAGAACCCTAATATTGTATGGCTAGGTATGGGCCTTGTTTTCACTTGCAAATACAAAAGGAACTCTAAAGACTTGGGTGGAAATTTTCAAGGTACCAAGCTAACCAAGTTCTACAATTCTCAATATTTAATAATTCCAATGGTCTAATGAAGTGTATTCATGGGCTTGGCGGTTCAAATATCTCTATATACCACCAAATAGTCAAATTTGACATCTAAAATGACTATGAGCCTTACTCTAGTCACATACATTTAGCCCTACTTTAAAATATGTCATGCACAAAAGCCCCATTGAAGAGAATTATGATACCCAAAATAACTCCATATTTAACAAAGATAAAGCTAATATTTTTCTAAGGATTTAAATAACGATAAATCTCCTCTCAAATAAGGACAATATTGAAGAACTCTATCATAATTTTATAAAAACCCTCTCTACTTCCATTAACAAGTTCTCTATTAAGGTGATATGTAAAAAGAAAAATAGAATGAGCAACCCCCTAGTATGATAAAGAGTGTAAGATCTCTAGGAACTCCGTTAGGGATGCTTCTAATTAGTCTTTAAATTTTGATAAGTCAAATAGGTGCAAATCCATAATTCAAAGGAAAAAAAATTAACATGTAAATAACAAGAAAGAGATTTTTTTGCACCTATCTAAGTGTTTTGAAGAATTTAGCATCTACGGATAAATACTAATTCCCTATATAAGTAGTTGTATCTAGAACAACAATTTAAAGTGTTTTAGACTTTTCCTATAAGCAATAGATAAGATGAGAAGATAGAAGGCCTACCTGTAGTTCCTCTTTCCTCTTATCTCCCTTGTATCGATTCCGTTGCTCCTTCCCGTACTTAATCCGCATGAGAAGTGCCCTGTAAATGTAACAGAAGACAAAATCGATCAAAGCATACGATCTATTGAATATAAGTGAAAGGAATCAGATACAATTCACACACATAAGAATTATAAAACAATACAAACATATGGGGAAAATGTTTAAACACTTTATTAGATAGAAGAAGGAATTACAACCATTGGTCTCTGATTCAAAGCCATTCCTCCAGCTTGGATCCCATCCACATCACATCAAAAGAATGAAAAACTTGTAGCATCACAATACTTGCTTCAAAGCCAAATCTCATAGTAGCATTATCTCCTTACAATTCAACATAATCCAGCCCCTGATCACTTAGATGAGTGGTCAATTTATAGGAAGATGAAGGAGGTTTTGTCATTAATGGTGGCATTGAATGACCTTCCATACTTAGAATTAGTTCCATGGAGGAAGGGATGAGAGGATAGGATGCACCTTAACTCATTCCTCATCCATTTTCAAGCTCATAGGAGCTGATAAGTGAGGGAAACTTCTAGATGACTCCAAAAGATAAGAATATTCCCCAAACCCTATGTGAGTTTCACTCATTCTTGCCCAGCGCAGGTGAAAGGAAGTCTAAGTGCTCTGTAGAGCACCCTGACAGTGGACTTAACTACTCTGCAGTGCACCTTCATAAGGGCTTACCTATGCTGGTCCTTCTAGAGGGTATTTATGGATGTCTTCAAGTCATGAAACTGTCTGGGAAGGAGGCATTCAAAGGGGTGATATGTTTAGGGCATGAAGCAACCGAAATTAGGGTTTGATGAGCCATAAAACACTGATCTAGATGTTGGGATTTGATGTTCCCAAATGGATTTGTAACAGTTGCCCCCTAAAGCATGAAGTCAGAAAAATGCCAATGTCGAATGAAACGCTTTATGATGTGATGGGGAGGTATCAAAGTGGAAGGTGACCTGCGTCAATTACAATACATATATCATGATATTTGATTTTACATGAATTGTTGAGGGAAGGCATACCCATTCTCAGCTTAGAAACTTTCATTACATGTACATAAATGGTCGTCTACAGATATAGACCCATGATCGGAATGACTATCAATGTAAATCCATTGTACATATGATTTAGTACTCCTGATATCGCAGCCCGGATGGATGAAACTATATTTGGGGTCTTCAATCTCGTTCAGCTGTTTGCTCAAGTACGAGTCTAACTGTGTGAATATGTGATCTAAAGTCGAACATGGGAAGACACCATCTGATTACTAGCTAATGATGTAAGCCGTTAACATATGTGAGAGAAATCACCGATAATGATAATGATCCTCAAGGTACTACAATAAATTTTGCATGGTGTGAATTGATGATTTGATGTTGAACACCATACAAAGTCTTTCAGTCGAAGGCCATTGATGTATGCCTATCGCCAGATGTGAGAAACCTACCATTGATGCATGCAAGCCTCAAGGTACTAAATGGGTGTTTCTAAGTCAACTTCTTGGATAATGTGTTGATTTCGACAAGAATCGACTTGTTACAGGAGGGCCTTCATGTATCCCACATCAACAACATGAAATGAGTGTAGTGATTTTAGAGATGGAATTTGACTGATGACACAATGTTTAGGAATGGCGGTCATCAAAATGAAGGTTTATGGTATTGCAAAAGATGAATTTTGACTGAATGACTTCTCTTGAACATGTCAGCGACACTAAAGTGAATTGGTAGCATCAAAAAAAAGTTATGGATGGTATGATAGACCAACGGTGTGATAACCATCAAGCTAATAACCCAACCCAAATAGTCATGATGATGGAGTGAAAGTGTCACGTTCAAGAGCGACCTGCTACCATAAAGTGGTTTTCCCCTTTTTCCCATTTTCCCTAGCCATTGTTGACCAGTACCTCTTTATTTTTATCAAGCTTGAGGAGGATAACATATACTTGTTGTATAATTTCACCCTTCTAGTGAATCCATCGCTATTTGATGTTTTAATGAGTCTAGCAAAGGTGAAACTCGGTCTTGTCTAGATGGACAAGTTTGTTGCTATTTGATGTTCTAACAAGTTCAACGACAAAGATAAATCGGTCCTTTTCATGTTTATAGAGTTTGAAAAGGGACAAAAAGAAAACTTCACGAGTTATTTTTCGTAAATTAATCTCTCAAGCCCGAAAAAGCGTAAAATAATACAAGAGAGATATCATTTCCTATCCGTTAACGAGTTGGAAAGGGCAAGCGCTCGACAATATTTTCATATTTAGAGAGTCTGAAAAGAGCTTAAAGAGGACTCCACTTTGAGGAATGAGTGGTGTCTAGGGTAGCAACTGGTTTCGGTGATGTTGGAACTTCTCAAAACATGTTGATTTATGTGAAGAGGCTGGCTAATAAGACCACTCATTGCAACTGTTCCTCAAAAAGGGTAAAACAACCAAGTGAAAGCGTATGATTGGCCAAGCAGATAGTGACGATGGAAGGAGAAAAACCAAGGCTCGTCTGATGAAAGAGGCTGATAGAATGGTAATCACGAGGGTTAAAAATGGAAATGGGTTCATTTTGAGACAAGCTTGAACCATAGGGAACTATGCTTGGATTCAGTTTCATGTTTACACAAGCTTGAAATGAAAAACTATGCTTGGATTCAGTTTCATTTTTACACAAGCTTGAAATGAAGAACTATGCTTGAATTTAGTTTACATGCCCCCAGCATGATAAAATGGAGAGTCTCCTATAACCAGATGGAAGTCCCTACGGTGAAGCAGGATGGTTATCCAACACCTTTTTAGCTTCATCCAGAGAGGGACAAAGGTGAATGGGGTGATTCCCTTCACATAACCTACAGTGAAACTTAACTTTACCACTAGGTGCATGCTCCCCAAGCTTCATTACATTCACCTAAGTAGACTACTCATGGCTATCAAGTGGATGGAATGAAGGTTCATTTATGAGATCAAGTGAAAGACTCGATTGGGCTTTTACGAGATCTAATCAAAGACTCGACTTGGAACTTTTCTCGAGGGGGGCTTGTTTCATTTTTTAATGAGCTTAACACAAGACAAGGAACTCTGCTCAGATTCCTTGCTACATTTTTTAACGAGCTTGACACATGACAAGGAACTATGCTCATACTCCTTGTTTCATTTTTTAACAAGCTTGATACAAGACAAGGAACTATCCACACGTAGTTGTTTCATTTTTTAATGAGGTTGACACAGTGAAAGAAATATCCTCATAGACCCTTGTTTCATTTTTCAACGAGGTTGACACAAGACCAGGAACTATACTCATGGGCCTGTTTTATCTTTTAACGAGGTTGACACAGTAAAAGAACTATCCTCATGTTCTTTCGCTCACAACTCATAAGTGATCATGAAGGAGAGATCCGGTTCCAATGCCTCCAATACATGATGTACAACATCATTGAATTTTTTGTTAGTTGATGTAGGTATGGAACAGGTTTCCACATAATTAACCCATGGCGGGGATGATACCATTGGTACAAAAGGACCATTTAGGGAAGATGGTTGACTAGAAGCCATATTTGGACTAGGAAATGAAAGTTGGTCAATGGTGCAAATTTTGCCTTCATGCAAGAAGCACATCACTTGAAAGAGTGTTGAAACAATAGCTCCCATGTCATAAACATAGTCATGCCCTAGAAGTAAACTGTAATCTAAAGGGCCTGGGACTACCATCACATTAAGATAAATGATTTTTCCTCCCAAAGTAATAGGTAACTGAGGGAGGATCCCTAATGGTTGATTGGTTCCTCTTTTAAAATCCAACAGATTCTGGGTAATAGGCACAAGTGGTGGTGAACCGAGTGCTTGCCAAGCAGTTGAGGAAAGGATACTCACTGATGCACCTTCATCTATAATAGTGCTAGATAAAATCATATTACAAAACTGTACTATGATCTGGATAGGCACATAAGAAGGAAGACGGAATCCTGCCAGTTGATTCCAATCAAAGGAAGTGACCAGACTACTTGCAGGGGGTACCATAGAAACGGGAGAATTAACCTCTTGAGTTACGAGAGCAGGAGGATTTTCCTCCTGTCTTGATGGAATAGGAGGACTGCCACCAAGCTCATTAGAATCTGAAGAAATGAATAGAACCTGAGTGGTATCATATTCACTCTCTTCGGGAAAGGTACGATTCACTGAAGGTGAAATCAGGTCAACTGTTACCTTTACCTGCTTATTTGGGTTGGGTATAGACTCATAGGATTCACTTTCAGAGAGAGTGGGTTTGTACGACGGTTGATTTGAGACAGTCAACTCATCAACTAGTGAAGGATTAAGGGAGACTCTCCTGTAACCACATGGAAGTCATTGCGGTGAAGTAGGACGGTTATCCAACACTATTTTGGCTTCATCCAGATAGGGAAAAGGTGAATGGGGTGATTCCCTTCACATAACCCACAAGGAAACTTGATTTTCCCTTCTTTCCATGAACTTTACTACCACTAGTTGATGGTGTGTAACCAGCAAGATCTCCAGGGGTCAATGACACAGGATGATGTGAACAGGAAGACCATTCTTCTAAGATTTGAGGAATATCAGGACAATTTCGAAGAAAATGGTCTCCCACACAAAGTTTGCATGGATATCAAACTTTGTGAGGCTTGATGGATGGTTTCTCATAAGATGTTACATTCAAAGCAATGGTTTCTTGGTTGCCCCTCTACTAAATTTGCTTCTTCTTCTTCTTTTTCCCTTTCTTCTTCTTAGCCACCTAGTTACTAGTACCAATACTTTCAGCAGGGGAAGAGGAAGAAGGGGAGGAAGAAACAACCGAGGAAGAAGGCCAAGGGTCAACTTTAGGATCAACTAGAGGTTTATTTGGTACAGTTGGAGGTGTACTCGATTGTGGATAAATCATGACATTTTGAACCAAGGAGGTTGACAACAACCATACTAGCAAGCCAATGGTAAATCCTGGTAGGGATAATGTAGCCATATAAGAAGCACCAATATTTCTGAAAAGAGGAAAAGGACTAGGATTCCCATAAAAAGGAATTCCTTGATCGGTGGACTCTGGATTTGTCGCCATATGTTTCAACCTAAGATCAACTAAGGAGTGAGCATGGAGGATGTTATCCGTGGTCAATTAATTTTATTTTAATCAAAGTAACATAAAAAAACAAAAAGGGGTAATCTAGGAAAAAGGTTTACCAAGCAACTATGAACTGCAGAATACCTCCTAGTGAACTAAGAAGTACGGGCAGGCAATCTCCCCGAATTTTGTGTTCGGTGTATCACAGTTTACGAGGCGGTCAACTCAGTTACTTAAGGATGGATAGAAACCTAGGGTTGTCCTCCCATATATACCCAAAGGTACGTGGAGGCCCAATCCGTATAAGTGTTGTCTAATGCAAAACCGCACAGTGAGAGCATTCCCATATATTTTACGTACTGTAACACCGCCCTATATACCCGAAGGTACATGGATGAGCTATGATATACTCACGTATGTGGAATGAGGTATCACATTTGAGATGTATTACAAACAAGTTAGAGACAATTGCTTTGTTTTGCGATGCTCGAACACGTCTCTAGCCTAGAACCACTAAATGTTCTCATTAATGACAATGCTCCATTAGTTAAATTGATGTTAATTTTAAGTTGATCTTGCTTAGAATTTGCCTTTCATGGTTCACCACGTGCTTTATGTTTGCAATTCCTAAAATGAAACTAATATGATAAGCATTATTTTCATTCAATTTAACAATGAAAACCTTAGCTAGTAGGGATAAAACAATAAGATCTTTGACAAAGAGCAAAGAGCACATCTAATGCAATTTCCCTAGCTATTCCTTTCAAGCATTCAAAAACTACAATATGAACGATGCAAGTTTTTATTTTCGAATCCCTTAATGCTATGATGAACAAAAAGGAAATATGCACATACAATCAATCAATATTTCATAAGAACGAAGACTTTTACGACAGTTCTAATTTGAAGGAAGGGAAGACTTTACGACACTTTCTTTCGAATGAATATTAATAAATTATATCATAACTTTGACTATTTATCAATACTGACAAAGAAAACATGAATAAACATTAATAAATCCAATCAAAGTTGGGCTAGACTAGGAGATAGAGACTCATTTTCTGAGACATAACATTCATTGATCAATCAGAAAACAATCAAACAGAGAAAAGTTGGCAAAAACTCTTTCCAAAGGTGGGAAAATGATCCTGGGAGGATCAACGCAGCCTAGAGTGGGAGACAGTGCACTTCAGAGCACTGTCCCTAAGCCAGGGGTGCTCTGCAGTGCACTATGTCCCTCATAAACCTGCGCTAGTGATAGTAAGCCATTTCAAGAGGTAATTTGACACAATTTTGGCCAATTTTTCAATGTAAAGAGCTCAATTACAATATATGAACACAAATAAGGTCTACAAGGATGTCTTAGGAGGTGGATAAGCTACTAGGAAAGAGGATTCATCCCCAGTGGAGTCGCCATTTTTTTTTGGAGAATTTAGCATCTACGGATAAATACTAATTCCCTAGATAAGTAGCTATATCTAGAACAACAATTTAAAGTGTTTTAGACTTTTCCTATAAGCAATAGATAATATGAGAAGATAGAAGGCCTACCTGTAGTTCCGCTTTCCTCTCATCTCCCTTGTATCGATTATGTTGCTCCTTCCCGTACTTAATCCACTTGAGAAGTACCCTGTAAACACAATAGAAGACAAAACCGATCAAAGAATAAGATCTATTGAATAGAAGTGAAAGGAATCAGATACAATTCACACACATAAGAATTATAAAACAATACAAACATATGGGAAAAAGGTTTAAACACTTTATTAGATAGAAGAAAGAATTACAACCATGGTGTTTGATTCAAAGCCATTCCTCTAGCTTGGATCCCATCCACATCACATCAAAAGCATGACAAACTTGTAGCATCACAATATTTGCTTCAAAACCAAATCTCATAGCAACATAATGCATTATCTCCTTACAATCAACCATAATCCAGCCCCTAATCACTTAGATGAGTGGTCAATTTATAGGAAGATGAAGGAGGTTTTGTCATTAATGGTGGCATTGAATGGCCTTCCATACTTAGAATTAGTTCCATGGAGGATGGAATGAGAGGATAGGATGCACCTTAACTCATTCCTCATCCATTTTCGAGCTCATAGGAGTTGATAAGTGAGGGAAACTTCCAAATGACTCCAAAAGATAAGAATACTCCCCAAACCCTATGTGAATTTCACTCATTCTTGCCCAACGTAGGTGAAAGGAAGCCTAAGTGTTCTGTAGAGCACCCTAGCAATGGGCTTAACTGCTCTGCAGCGTACCTTCATAAGGGCTTACCTGTGTTGGTCCATCTAGAGGCTATTTCTGGATGTCTTCAAGTCATGAAACCGTCTAGGAAGGAGGCATTCAAAGGGGTGACTTGTTTAGGGCATGAAGCAACTAAAATTAGGGTTTGATGAGCCCTAAAACACTGATCTGGATGTTGGGATTTGATGTGCCCAAATGGATCTATAACACTAAGCCACATCCTAAGAAATTTTGGAGGTAAATTCTTACTTGTAAAACTAAATAAAATAATGTGATTCACTTAAGGGATTGCAATTCCTACCTTAAATCTTTATGAATCCCCTAATGTCACGGACAACTTCCAAATGCTTTTTATGGGTGAAGAATTTTTTTATATAGAAGACATAGAGTTTGGGGTTAAGAATCTCACAAAAGGGAAAACTATGGACCCTGAAGGATACCAAGTATAAATTTTAAAATCAAAGGGCCTATCCTCATCCTTCACATCTATACTCTCTTTCATTTAATCATTGACTAGGGCTTCCCTAAACCCTAGATTCAAAGCCCCATTTTACCTATTTTTAAAGATGGAGATAAAAATATGAAGGGGTTTCATCTTTAGGAATAGATTTAGACTTGGACTAGAGGTTTGTTAGCAATCACTCCCTTCAATCAAATTGTCAACAACTAGCCCAAGCTAATCTTGCCACCCTATATTGGATAAACGATACTTCGACTAGATAGGATACATGCTTATGATATGGATACATCCCATCCCATGACACATGTCACCCTTCACCATCTCCATCATCATTGGGTTCCATTACCAACAACCATTACACGATATGCACCTTTGAGGGAACTACATCTACATTAGCATTGAGGTCTGAGAGTGATGATACTAGTACTAGAGGAATTCATGTTGAGAAGGGGAACCATTAAATTTCCCATATTATAATTTTTCAATGTGCATTAATGGATATTTCAACAATTCTCCATAGGTTTTCTTGGTTTTCTCTATAATCTTCAAGTTTGACATAGTCCTTTTCTTCCATTTCCTTTTCTATAGTCTTTAGTCTATTGAGTCTTACATGACTCCACACCTTGCTCAATAAGGTAAAATTATAGTCCACCACACTCAGGTGGAATTTATAGTAATGTAATCTATAAAGGCCTTTCATTGATCAATCTATCTTATTACCAAGAAAAAAATTAAGGAGCCAGAAGCAGATGCGAAGGTTGAGTGTGCTTATCCCAAGGATAGGGATATTGACTTGAAAATATATGATTTTTTCTTGATTTGGGTACCAATTGCACTAAAGAAAAAAAATTATATAAGACTTGGGAGTTATATTGGCATACCAAAAGTTTTTTGCTCCTGATCTCTATGGTCATGAGGTAGAATTTTGTAGGCTTAAGGCTTGTTTAGATATGATAGAAAACTAAGGCCCCATCCTTGCCATCCTCTATTTCAGGTTGACAAAGAAGCATGACCAAGTTATCATCTTGGATTCTATAGGTGGCTCCAAAGATAATTTGATTGACATCACCTCTAACCCAACAACAAAGAGATTTCCTCAAAGCTCTTCATTACAGGGTTTATGTTTGGATTTATAGTTTTTTCCCTGACAGAACTTTAGTAAATGGTTGATTTAGATCGCTTTATGGAAAATATACCCACCTTTAATATGTATATGTTAGTCCATAATATTTTCCAACTTTGTCCTTGTTTGATTTCGATTTAGGTAAAATTCTAGGGATTTTTCGGTTTTCTTGTGATCTATCTACTCAATGGGACACTATAAATCCCTCTTAAAATGGATCTTATCTTCTTGTGGCCCAGTAGATTCTATAGATTGTGTTTTATGTATTTTCATGATTTGATGATAAAATATTAGAAAACTCACAAATAAAAAAGGAGACAAAAATAATCCATCTAGTTATAGGAGCATTATGTTTAGCCCCCATTTTCCAAGTTATATGGAATTATTTTGGGAAAAAATATTAACATATGGCTAGAAATCCATGAGAAAAGAGTTAAAGGTCAAGCTAAATTTAGGACCTATCATTCAATTATGGACCACCTTGTTATATTTAGAATCATTGTGGAGGAATGTCACAACAGTAAAACCAATATCTTGTGTTGTTTCTTTGACTCTAGGAAAGATTTTGATACAATAGCCAAAACTAACCTTTAGAATTGACTAGAAAAGCTAAAAAAATATTTTCAAGTTGAAAGCTAATAACAAGGTTGTAGTAGAATCTTATGCAAACATTAGGAACATCGAGGGTTTTCCTGAAGACATTATGGAGTTAGGCAATATTGTTACCTACTCCCCACCCTTTTGTTATGTACAATGGCAAGTTAGAGGGCTGTTTAGAAGATGCGGGTTGTGTAAGCCCAAATCTAAGTGGTATTGTCATCACCCCTTTTCTAAATTTAAATGATATTTCTCTTATGGTAAGGAGTTTTTCTGATCTTGACAAGCTAAAAATTTTCAAGCATTTATACTCTTGTACATGTATGATGATTAATGCTAACAAAATGAAGGTTATGGCAATTAAATCCAAAAATTCCAATTACACTAATTTTGTGTATGACAGTGACAACTTGGAAGAAGTAAATTCATACAAATATGTCTAAATCTATCTCCATTACAGTCTCAACTAGTACTATAAAATTATGAAAAGGAAAAATGGAGGTTGGAAAGCCTATTAAGGAAAAATGGAGGCTGGAAAGCCTATTATGGGTTTGAATACAATTGTAAACTAATGAACCTTACCTATGGGATAAGAATAAGATTCTTTTTTAGACTCTCGTCACTCTTATTACTTTATATGATTAAAAAAATTTGGGTTACAACATCTCTATAAAGTTGTGGAAAAAGAAAGAGTGAATCCAAAATGTTTTAACTTTGTTGTCATTGATTTCTAGAGTGAATCCAAAATTTTTTAACTTTGTTGTCATTGATTTCAACAATGGCATGGATCTTTGTTTTGGATTTGATATTACCCTCTAATGAAGTATGAATGTGTTCTATTTATTGATGCTTCTTTGGTGGATCCTTAATGTAGGGTAGTCTAAGTGATAAAGGAAATAGTTGATGATGCAGGGAGGAGGTTTATGATGATACATGAAAATAATTGTTGAGAGTAGCATATACATTGGCTAGTCACTGCTAGTCTATGTAAATTACACTGAGCGATCTTTTTTTATATTACATAAAGTACGCAATCTTCCCACATGTAGTCTGCGCAAATGACACCATGGATTGTTTCCCATTGAATTTCCCATGGTATTATGGTAACAACTTTGATTTGGTCAAAAGCCCCAATAGTTTGTGGCATCTGATATGAGTTGTCAATATAATACATTATTTTCCAACATTTTTACAATGGGTATACCCATGGTATTGATAGACACCTTGATCTGGTCATCATATCAAACATGTATAAATATTGGCATCAAAGTGAGATGGGGCAGTAGCATAGCGCATCAATTCAATAGTATCGACCTGGTATTCAAGGCAATGGAGCTTGGAGATGTTTTCTCGGTTCTGGTATGATGAAGGCTTACTTTGTAATCTTGTATGTTCTAGATGTATGTCTCAGACTTGGTGAAAAGAATGTAGTCATAAATCTGTCAATGGAAAGGAGCTCTATGCTGCAATACACTGGTACGGTTGTATAAGTAAATTGGTCATAAGGTGGAGCAAATTTGGTGATATGGAGTGTGTGTGGATCGAATGGGTTAAATCAACCTGGTTACATCTTATTTGATCTGGCGGAAAGCATGACCCGACCAAGTGTGTTAATGATGTTATTTATGATCTTCTCTATTTATGGTGTCACTTATTACCTGATACATTCATATAATTTATATATGATTTGGTGTGATGTGATTTCATGGTAATGATCCATAGCGAAAACCTTGCATGGTACAACACAAAGCATAGTTTGATCTAGTGAATGGTCATATGTACGAGTTTTGGTGTGATCAAGCACACATCGCATGTGTTTTGGGTGTGAGTTCATGTCTAATCTGGGCATGATCAAATAGCTAAATCGTTGTCCATATGTCAATTAACAAAGGTGTTAGGGCTTTGTAAGAGATTGTTACAAATGTTAAAATTGTTGTAGTGATTAGTCTTCTAAGTTGGGTAAAATTGCTGCAATTTGTTTCAAACCTTATCTCTGAAAAATAAGGTGCATCCCAATACTTTGAGTGACTTGAGTATGATTTATTGCATCTAGTACAATGCTATAATGTATAATGATTGAATGGTGATCCCATGCACTAAATCAATGGGATTATGAACCTCCACATTTAAATCATGATAGTGATAGATGTGAACCAATTCACATTCAAAGCATGTGCTCCATGACAATGTAAGGTATGCCCAAAAAAGTATATTCATTTTCAAAATGAGTAGGTAACAAAATTGAATTGGCTACTCTTTCGAAGTGTATCACTATTTTTAGGTTGTGGTTAATGCTTGTCTATGGAAGGTTGAGGTCTTATGAGCTTATGTTGGGTCAAGGTTGTGCTTTGGGAAAAGGAGTGTTGTTGGAATTTCCTTTATTTCTTGTAAGACAAAAGAGTCAAACTTTATAGTCGTAATGTATGTTCTTCATTGATCACCAAGTAATGCAGTTTTTCATGATAAATCCAATCAAGTCTGCTAATCTAATCAAGTGAGAGTGAAGAAGTCAAAGTTGTCGAAATTTAGGGTCAAATTTACTAATATGTATTGTTGAAAAGTCTTATGATAAATGATTATTTTTTTAATTAAGGTTGATTACCTGTTGTCTTGATAGATGCTGCACTATCCAGGTTTGAAGTACATGTTGAGCCTAATGATGTTGTGTCTATGATGATAGGTGTAATCTAAAGTTTGTGTTGCAGGGATATGTTGACCAATGTTAATAGATGAAGTTATGGTTTTCGTATCAGGAATTATTATGAAAAGTGTTATATGGCTCCAAAATCATAATATAATCAAATCAATGTTTGTCTTCAGATCTTGTATGATGACGAAAAAATTATGTTTCTTTCTTGAAATAATGATTGTATGCTACTAAGAGTTGGACTTCTTTTCTAAAGTGTTGAGCTCGTTAAGTTTGACTACTTGTTATCCTGATAAAAGTATGTTGTTGTGAATTGGTAATGGATTACTAGAGCTCCTGTTTTCCATGTCACATTGACTTGTTGGTTGTTGTTGAAGAATATTGTATTGATCAAAACTTGAAATAACAGGGCCATGTGATTGTCTAAGACTCAAGATAAATGTATTATATCTGCTATCCATAGTTTCTTACAAAGATTACAATGTATGTTGATTAGGGTTTGAGTATTAATGTTACAGAAGTTTGTTGAGTTTATTCTAAGGATGTCCATCTAACTGACATAAGATATGTGACAAAGTGAGCACTGCATTAAGCATTGTGTGAAGAGATGATTAGAATTTAGGGTTTGTTATTGAATGAGAGTGTTAGCGAGGAGCTAGATTATTGATATGTTGTTGATAAATATCTTGTTGTGTTTTTTATTTTTCAAAACTAATGTTGCAGGGATATGTGCATGAGCATGATGATGTGTTATAGTGTTGAGTTAGGGTTTGTGTTGAAATCAGTATGTTGATGATTGTTTATGAAGCTTTCGCTTGTTTAAGTGATTGTTGAACTAGTGATGATGATGTTGCTACTAATGTATGATGCCTATGAATTACCAATGTGTTGAGTTGTTGATGACATGGACTAGTATTGATCTAATAATTGTTGATGCGGGTTTTTCTGATGACACAAGAATGTTTTGTTGCTAATAATAAAGTTGTTGAACAATGAAGAAATTTTCTAAAGGGTTTTTATGTTATTTTGAAGTTTGTGATAAAGGGAGTGGATCTAGTTTGAAAATGGATGAAAGGGACATCCACATTGATTTTGGGGGTTAGTGCCTCCAGTTGGTTGGAGTGAACAAATTGATTTGAGGGAGTAGGAGCTTCCTGTTGGTGGGTTCCACTGAAGCAGTGAAGGGAGTGGGTGCTTCCTACTGGTGGATGCTAATGAAATAGTGAAAGGAGTGGGTGCTTCCTATTGGTGGGTGCTAGCGAAACAATAAAAGGGAGTGGGCGATTCCTGCTGGTGGGTTCTAACGAAACAATAAAAGGGAGTTGGTGATTCTTGTTAGTGAGTACTAGTGAAACAGTGCAAGGGAGTGGGTGCTAGATAAACATTGCAAAGGAGTGGGTGCTTCCTACTAGTTAGAGCTAGTGAACATATGTAAAAAAAGATTAAAGATTAAGAAGAAAGAACAATGGTAGTTTTCTCGCTTTATGGGTTTCCACCTAATATCTTTGTGTTCATGTGCATGATGTTTATGGATTGACTATGTACTATTCTTTGATGATTTTTTTATGATCACTAAACAGCTGAAAAATTAAATTTGTAATAATTCCTGAAACATGGAATCACCCCCCCCCCCCCCCCTCCCCCCCTCTTAGTGTTTTGAACAAACTTATAATCTCATACACCTCAAGAGCATGACTATGAATAGGTGCATGGTGTACAAGAGTAAGATAAACAACATGGAAAACAAGAGACTTCCTAAGATTGCTTCAAAATCTAGTCAAAACCAATTGCAACTCAATTAAGGTTAACTAAATATGCCATGACTTGGTTAAATGATCATTGAGGTATAAAGGAAGATGCCACTTCACAAAATTATGATAATATTGAAAACATTATTACATTTAAATTTAAGGAGAAATTGTGGTGCAATAATGAATTAGAGGACAAAAGAAAATTGAGTACTATACAGAGGTGGTCAACCCTAATCTAGAAGATCAAAATTATCTCTTTGTTTTAACTAATGTAAAGAAGAAAATCACTATCACTAATATAATAACAAACTCTTACAAGCTCCATAGCGAAATAGGGTGTCAGACAATTCCTAAAACACCATGGGTTGAAATATTTTTTCATCTTTGTGACTCTAAGAGGGTTGAAGATGATAAACACTTTCTCTTATAATGCCCCATGTAAACCCGCATCAAATCACAATTTCAAAATATTTATTAAAAATAAAACTTCCTAACCCCCCTTTTTCTTTAGCCATGATGAATTGGTAACTCGTTGGAGTAATATGGGCGCAGCCCAAAATAAAACCTAGCAGCTACCACTATAACACCAAGAGTATATCCAACGACCTCTAAACTAGATATACTAGAAATTTTTGACTTAGCAAGAGTTTAGACTTCATAAGGGGGGAGAGCCTACTCCTTAAGCCTTATCACAATAAGCTAAAGATGCCCCCCTTTGGGATTTGAAACTCTGTGGAGGGGAACCTTCCCAACCATTTAACTCATCAAAATATGGTGTTTTAAGAACACCTCCCTAAAAGATTTTTTAGCACAAAAAAAAAAAAACAAATAAATAATTTCCTTACATTTCATAAGGTTTGATACACCAAATTTGGTGGTAATGTATACCAACCACCACATAACTCTCACTCTCCATCCCTCATCATGATCATCCTCATCCTCATCCTCATCATCCTCGTCATTATAATTTTATTTTTTTATTTTAAATGATATAATACTTGTATATTCTTATTATTTAATTCAATAATAATATAATTTTTAACAATTAAATTAATATAATAATATATATATATATATATAATTAATAATATATATATATATATATATATATATAAATTTAATATTATATTATTTTATTGTTTTTATTTATTTTTTATTTCTGAAATAAGTTCAATCTATTAGTATAAAAAAATATTACATGGAGGCCTGGGCCTCAGAAGTTCTAGCCCGTGGTATGGGCATTCTAAAACAACAAACATAATCAACATGTATCAGGCGATTCAACAAGAGAGTGCCGCCCTCATAGGGGAAACTGGCCATGAAGCTCCAACAGTTTATCAACCCGCAGTAACTAAGAGAAATTATGCATACAAAATTGTTCCCAGTCAAAAAACACAGCCGCCCGTAAAGGGGAAACTGGTGACTTGACAAGCTGTAAATTTGAAGGTAACCAAGCTGTGGTAGCGAGCGAGTAACAATGACTAACCTGGACTGTCGTCCATCCAAAAAACATGCAAAAATGGAGATTAGCCATTTAAGTACCTTGAGAGGAGGGGGGAGATTCAACCATGCAACATGCATAGGCGTAAGGGTTGTCCTCATCCTACATATCATCTTTAGCACTAGAATAGCCTCGCTTGGTGTCGTCCTCATCCTGCTTATCATCTATAGCATTGGAATAACCTCGCTTGGTGTCGCCCAAAATGACTTCAACTCTGAGATCCTGCGAGGTGTTGTACTCGACCGTTTTCCTTTTTTGACCACCTTTGGAGGGAGAGCTAGGCCTTTCAACCTCCTTTTGTGCCAGATTAGTTCTCGGAAGCTCGATACTCATTTCAGGGGGCTCCTCTTTAAAATCAATGGTGATGGTGGTTGTTATAGTCGGCGTGTTGAGAAAACAGGGGAAACGGAACTGGACAGTATGCTGCTGACCAGGGATGAGACTGGAGATGCCTCTTACAGGTTGAGAAATCCCGCGACCAGCTCGGAAGCCACTACCACTTCTTGTCTCAGGGGAACGACCTAACGGGGAGTCTGGGGGAGGAGACGAGGAGCTCAGAGAGGTGGAAGGAGGGTGGCGGGGAGGACAACCACGGCTCAAGCTGCGACGACATCGTATCCTCTGGCGCAGACGAGGCATTGGATACAATTGAGAATGACTGAGCGAGATAAAGAAAGGAGCAGAGGGCAGGGAATGAACGGGCGAACCAGTGCAAAGCTTAGAAATTAGAGAAAGGGCGCATGGATCAAGGAAAGAGTCAGAGTTAAACCAGAATCACCTAGAGAAATGGGAGCTCTGTGTAACATGAAAGCTCGGAATGAGGTCAATGCAACAAAAAATTGAACATCTGAGTCCAGTGTTGGTTCTGGAGTTGTGCTCTAAGACAGCTGAGGAGCAGCAAGAGCGCAGAGGCAACAAAGCAGGTGTGAAGCTTCTGGTAGAAGCCATATTTTTGATGAACAGACGTGAGCATGGGAAACTGTGCTGCATAAATGTAGTGGGGTGGTTGGCAGGCTCATCATTAATGCAGTTAATGAGGACGAGGACAAGAGGAAGGGTGGCGGTGGTAGAATCCCACGCGCATGCCCAAATCCTGTGCCACATATCATTCCCTCTGATCACCCGCATCTGAGGCTTGAAGATCCTGGTGCACCAAGGAAGTGTAATCTTGGATGAGTTGTGCATCATCAGAGTTGAGGAAAGGGCCCTCGTAGAAAGGAATAATCTGAGTGGCACCTTGACTAACCAATCGATCAACAACTTTGTTAGCCATGTGTCTAATATGCTTAAAGGTGATGGCTCTGGGCACCTTGAGCCATTTTTCAATTTGTTCTAGTCTGCTCAGCAGCTGTCAACTCGAGGCCACTTTAGTTGTTGTAGAGCCAGAGTGGAGACGAATTGTAGCCTTAATTAGGATCTCAGAGTCCCCTTCAACTTCCAGAGGGAAGAAGTTCTCTTTATCAGCTATGCATAACCCATGCCATAGGCCTTCGAGTTCAGCTGCATTGTTAGAGTCGCGACCAAGAGAGCCAAAGAAGATGTAGGAGATAGTGCCCTCATGATTCCTGAAGATGCCTCCATAGCCTGCTAAGCCCGGATTTCCTTTTTCCGCACTATCAAAGTTCATTTTGAAAGCCTGAGTCATGGGAGGAGACCAAGAGATAGGTGACTCAAAATGCTTCGAGGAATTCTGAAAATTCCCCCTAGGGTGTTTGAGATCGAGGTTCCATCTTTTCAAAATGAGAAATTCAGCCGGCGAAGAAGGCATATCCGAATCTTTCCAGTGAACAAGAGCTAAAGTTTCTTGTAGGTTGCGCTTGAGATTGGACCAAAGGATTTCAATCGGTGTGGATGTGTCCTTGAACGTCCTGTAATTGCGTTCTTTCCAAGCAGACCAATATATGAAGCCAGGGAACAAGTTCCAGATGGCATTGAGAAATTGACTTTGGAATAGCTGCAAAGGCCACCATCTGATGGTATTATTGATATCACCAACCTGTCTACCAGTTCTTCTAAAGTAGAAGGTGAATTGGTCCCAAAGATGAGTAACTAAAGTGAAAGAATCAAGGAGGTGCTGTATGGTTTCTGCCTAAGAATTACAGTTGGGGCACCTTGAAGGGCTGATAAAACCTCGTTTCAAAAGATTGTCCCACGTGAGTATTTTTCCTTTGCTGAGGAGCCAGAGGAAAGAGGAGATTTTAGGCTAGGTTCTGGGAAGCTAGACTTGAAACCATATGCGATCCTGTTGATTCTGCTGGGGACAATAGAGTAACCTGTAAGCTTCTTGGGTAGAAAAGTTACCCTGTGGAGTGTATCCCCACCATAGCCTATCTGCGAGGGCTAAGAATTTGATCCTTCTTAATCTGAGCTCCTGTTCAATGTCACCATAAGTCTCCCCCTGCCGGTCTTCTTGCCAGGTGAGAGATGGTTTCCACAACTGATGACCATGAGAGGAGAGGGGTTGCCAGAATTGATTGACGTGATTAGGGATGGTGTTCTGAAGAAAGCTTTACCACAATGGTTTATGGAAAAGCGAGGATAGTGTCACGTGGAATGAGTCGATCTTGCGGACAAGATAGACCTTCATAGAATCTAATGAAGACCTAATGACAAGCAAACCAACCAAACATTATATTTCTCTAAATGCGCTTTATAAATAATAGCAAACAAATGTGTTTAAGGCCTACCTCATGTCCAACGCAAGTTTGGGGATGCCTTCGCTCCTTTGATCCAAGTAAGTTCCTTTGTCGCAAACCTGCAAACAAAAA
>APFE031650506.1:0-10411 GCA_000404065.3 Pinus taeda | reverse complement strand
TCAATCAGCCAAAATAAGTTTCAGGCTCTCCGGAATGAAGATGAAGAGTACGAAGTTAATCTGGAAGATGACGAGGACCCATAAAACTCTCCAATGGACACCTCAGGTGAAAATAAAGAGAAGGCAGTAAACCTAGGCGGAAGCTCTGCAGAACAGCCGGAAGGAAAAGTGGAGGATTTGGTAATACAATCCCCAATGGAGGTGGAAAATCAAGCTGAAGGTGAGATTGAGGAAGAAAGAATCCTGAAACAGCTAATTCAAGAATGGAAATATTTAGATAGTAGATTCATACCTGAGAAACAGAAACAACTGTACAAGGAAGTATTTCAGAAGTACAAGGAGAAAAAAGGACAAAATGTAGAGAAGCAGATCATGATAGGACCTGACCAAGGGAATGGACAGACGGGAATGGATGGCTCTGGCAAAAGTAGCAGGAAGCGAGGAAGGAAACCGCTGAATGAAACTATTCAGACTGTAGGAGAAACTTTGATTAACTCAGGCAAAGTGATACCTATGTCAGAGGTATTCTTCCCCTCTTTCCAAAAGTTTTAAATGATTGTGCTCAGTTGGAACATAAGAGGCCTGAATAGCAAGGGCAAACAGAGGTATTTGAGAGAAAAACTGAAAAAAGAAAAGCCTAGTGTTATGATCCTGCAGGAGACAAAAATTTCGGTACAGCAGATTGAAGAACTCATGGCCAAGAATAAAATTCATTATGAAGTTATGGGACAAGATGCCATTGGGTCCGCAGGGGGGATTGCAATTTTGTGGAACCCAGATGATATTATCTTAGGTAGTTGGACCAGTATGAGCAGAATCCTTACTGGCCTTGGTAGAATAGTGGGAACGAAAGAGCAGGTTGTCATCTCAGGGGTGTATGGCCCCCCTTCTCCTGGAGAAAAAGAAAACTTCCTAAATAACTTAAAGAGCATTCGTAGGCTATATCCAAATGTTGACTGGATTATTGGTGGTGATTTTAACTTGATCAGATCCCTGGAGGAGAAGAAAAGAGGAATCAGGAAAACATATCACCTTATGGAAAAGTTTAATGCTCTGATCGACGATCTCAGGCTTGTGGACATCCAGACTATAAATGGGATTTGTACCTGGAATAACAGGAGGGGGGGTAAAAACCAAATTGCCTCCAGGCTTGACCGTTTCCTTGTTTCTGAAAGTATCATGAACAAAGATATTTTTGTCGAAGCACAGATAATGCCTTCCCTGGGGTCTGATCATTGGCCAATCAGACTTGAGGTGGACATCAAAGTGCTCCAGGGAAAACGACCCTTTCGTTTTGAATCCTTCTGGCTAAGAGACCCAACATTTATCAAAAAATTGGAAGAATGGTGGTGCCAAAGCATGATTCAGTGCAGAGGGAAAATGCGTTTGTTTCAACTCAAACTTAAAGAGCTGAAAGAGAAAATTAAAAGTTGGAACAAGCAGGAGTTCGGCAATATTATGGAAGACGAACAAAATCTGGAAAAAGAAATGGAATCTATACAGTAGAAAATGATTTTGGAAGGCAGAACAGAGGAAAGCATCAGCAAGGAAGGAACATTTCTTGGCAAACTTGAAGAAAGAAGGAAGCAAGAGGAAATCCTTTGGCGCCAGAAATCGAGAATAAAATGGTTAAGGGAGGGGGAAAGAAATATTAAGTTCTTTCATCAAGCTATGATTAAGCATAGACAGAGAAATAGGATTCTATCCATCAAAGATAAGGATGGGAACGGAGTGGTTGAGCAAGCTGCAATTGAATAGGTCTTGATTGATCATCACAAGGAAATATTAAAGGAACCTCAAGCGGATAGAATGCAGGCAATCCAGGAAATTTGCTCTGCCATCCCTTGTTTAGTCTCTGAAGACCAAAATAAAGCGCTAATGAGAGCAGCCACACTAGAGGAGATTGAGGAAACGGTAAAAGCAATGAAGAAAGGTACTGCTCCTGGCCCCGATGGGTTCACTGTGGACTTCTTCCAGGCTGGATGGCACTTCCTGGGAAAAGAGATCCTGGAGATGGTTGAAGAATCCAGGATGAATCAGAAGGTATGGCCTGCCCTTAACTCCACTTTTTATGCTCTAATCCCTAAAGGTGATAATCGGGAAGATCCTAATGGTTTTAGGCCCATAGCGCTGTGCAATGTTATCTACAAGATTATAACATCTATGATGGCTAAGCGTTTAAAACCCCTGCTGGATAAGTTAATTTCGGCTGAACAAACCGGTTTTGTTGAGGGAAGGCAGATCCTTGATGGTCTGGTGGTCACTCAAGAAGTCATTCACTCCTTAAAAGTCAAGAACCAGAAGGGGATGATGATTAAATTAGACCTGTCGAAGGCTTATGATTGTTTAAGCTGGAATTATTTGGGAAAAGTCCTGGAAAGCTTTGGCTTTTGTAGGAGATGGATTGATTGGATTCATCATCTGATCTCATCCCCAAGTTTTTCCATCCTGGTGAATGGGATTCCCTCGAAAACTTTCTCTGCCTCTAGAGGTCTCCGTCAGGGTGATCCTCTGTCCCCCTTCCTGTTCATTCTAGCCGCTGAAGGTCTGGGGAGGTTCATCAAGAAAGAAAGAGAAGCTGATAAAATCAAAGGTCTAAAGCTCTGGGGAAATAATCTCTGTCTTACTCATCAGCAATTTGTTGATGATATCATGTTGTTTGGTGAACCAACTGTTAGAGAGGTTAAACACCTCCGAAAAATCCTGGATCTTTTTGCGGAGGCTTCTGGTCTGGAAATTAATAGAGATAAATCTTGTGTCTTCATATTTAACACTGTGGATCAGGTCAAAGCTCACCTTACAAGACTCTTGGGTTTCAGGAGGGGGGAACTTCCTACTAAATACCTGGGCAACATTTTGGACTTTACATCCAAAAAGATGAAAAATTGGCAGGGAATTCTAGATAAGCTTAGCAATAAGGTGGCAAATTGGGCCTTCAGATCGTTAAACATAGCTGGTTGCATAATTTTGGCTAAAACTGTCCTCCAAGCTATACCTGTTTACCCTCTTTCAATTATGGCAGCTCCCATCGGTACTTGTGCAAGGATTAGGGAGATCATTAGGAATTTTATATGGAGAGGAGTGGATCAGAAGAAAAAATGGGCCTTAGTTTCCTGGTGTCAATTAACGGAAAGAAAAGAGAAAGGGGGGCTGGGGTTGCGAGACCCTGAGACTCTCAATAAGGTACTGGGAGCAAAGCTCTGGTGGAGATGGCTTAGGGGAGGTAATGATCTGTGGAAAACTATATGGAAAGCTAAATACAATATGCCTGAGTCAGCAGTAGAAATCCTAAAGCACAAGGATACCCCCAGAGGATCTTCGGTATGGGACCTTGCTCGTCTTAACAGGGATTTGGTAGAAAAGCATTCTTTCTGGGAGATTAGAGGCGGAGAGGAAGCTAACTTCTGGGAGGATAGATGGCATCAGAAGGCACGTCTAAGTACCATTCAGGGCCTTCAACAGGTGCGTGACCGAATTGGACGAGATAGACCTCTTGTCAGGGATTATTGGAAAGCTAATAACCCAGATGCAAATTGGAGGACTTGGGTGGATCTGGCGGAGTGGGAAGGGGAGTTCAGCTCAGAACACAAAGCTGCCTTCAGGAAGGAGGTGGAGTCTCGCAAGATTAGAGCCCGCACTGGCAGCGATATTCTCTGTTGGGGAAACTCCATGAAGGGCTCGTTCACTACTAAGGAAGCCTACTTCCTAACCTCGGATCAACTTGGCAATGATCCAACCCCTGACTGGAGAATAGTCTGGGAAAGGAATTGGTGGCCTAAAGTCTCCATATTTATCTGGTTGGCTTCAAAAAACAAAATCCTCACCTGGGACCGAATTCAAAAGAAAGGTTTTACTGGCCCTTCGAGATGTTGCCTGTGTAAGTCGGAGGAGGAAACCAGAGATCACCTGCTTCTTCATTGCCCCTTTGCTAAGACCCTGTGGATAAACACCAAAAGATCCTTTGGTAAGCCTGAAAATGCCCCCCGCGAATTCAAGGATGGTGTCTTCCAGTGGAATAAGGAAGCCTATCAATGTAAAGTTGTTCGGCGCGCTTGGGACCTCATCTCTGGATTCTCCCTCTGGATGATCTGGAAGGAGAGGAATCGCAGGATATTCCAGAACTCTGCAATGGAGCCGGAAGTCATTTGGGGTAAAGTTATTAAGATCCTCCGCGAAACAATCCTGGCAGACAAGTGGGTTGGGGAGGATTGGAAGGCCAACCCGATGGAGGAAGAAATCCTGACCAGACTAAATTTAAAATTCGAAATGGTTTTTCATAAGCAAAATCCCCACCATGTGATACGATCTATCAGCGCGGATAAATTCTACTATACTAAAGAAAATTTCATCAAATTGAATTTCGATGGCGCCTCAAAGGGGAACCCGGGCGAAGCTGGCTTCAGAGGCATCTTCAGGGACAACAATAACCAAGTGAGATGGATTTTTGCTGAATAGGGGGGGGAGATGACTAATAATGAAGCAGAATTTTGGGCTCTGTACCAAGGCTTACGAATTGCGATCAGAAACAGATACTCCAACCTTGAAATCACAGGGGACTCTCAAATCGCGGTGGAGATGTTAAAAAAAATCTGTAATGGCAGGAATTGGGAAAAAGTCTCGAACAGTTGGCGTTCAGCAGGAATAGTCCAGGAAATCGCTGATCTCTTACCCCGCATTGAGTATAAAGTGATCAACCATGTGAGGAGAAAAGGGAACCAGGCGGCTGACTACCTGGCGAATTGGGGATGCAGAGGCCGCGGCAGCTCGGTGGACGTCCAATGGAGGGCGGTATGCGGGCATCAGGAGTGGTCTGACCTGACAACCATCATCAAAGCGGATCATGACCACGCTACAGATAGAGGAGTGGAGCGTGATGAGTTAGAGCGCCATAGGGACATGGCGAACCCTATTCATGAAGGCTTATAATGCTTAAGAATCCTAGGAGAATGATACCGCTCGTGCGGAGCCTTGGGGAAGGACAGAAGTTAGGACAGGCGATTAAAGATCGTCAGAAAGAACTGGGTGAAGAGATCGGTAAACGTCATGGGAGATCACATCGAGATGGTTCGAGATCTGAGGAGAATTCTCTGCCTCACCTCAACCCAATGGTTGATCTGATCTGGCATGGAAATGGCGAGTACATGTCAGAGATTGTAATTAGCAATAAATCTAATCGGGTGATGGATAGGAACTGCCATGCTTTCGGGAACAACTGGTAGGATTCAGACAGAGGGAAGGATAGGAGGTGCAGTCATCGTGCTTCTTTAAAAACCCGCATGCACTGCCCCCACCCTCAGAGTATTACAATTAGTAGCGGCAGTGCGAAAGACGTCCCTGGTTATTTGAAGGTCCCCTGCAGGTATTTCAGTTGGTATTTGGTGAGCGACAGGATGGAAACTAGAAAGAAGGCTAGGCTTGCTGAGGCGGAGGAAGCTACGCGGACCAAGGTGGTCGATATAAAAGAAAAGGGGATTGCGAAGGAGGAGGTCCCGGACGATGTCTTTGAGGTCCCGGACACTTCTGACGAGGGAGAGAGCAGTGACCCGGGTATGAACGCCGATGAGTGGGAGCGATATGCTATGGGGGTCAGTCATAGGAGTCGGCGTGGTCGCAGGGTTCCTTCGCGCGGGCGCCGGAGGCGGGTTAATCTTGAGGGCCGCGAGCCTGCTCCCAGACGCGGTCTGCTCAGTGATGCCTGTAAAGCTTGGGGCAGCAAGAAAGATTCCCCTGAGCCGAGCCGACGTCCTGGTAGGAAGGCTAGGCAAAACTTTGAACACAAAATCCAGCGTGCTGAACGTGCCTATATGCAGAATACCAACCCGAAGATCAGGCGCATTATCCAGAACATGGAGGAGGAGGAAATTCAGGCCCAATCGGAGTCGGAAATGGAAGACTGGGAGCTGCTGGTTCATGACCCTGGCAACACAAGAGGAAGGATGTCTCTGTTCAAACAGTCCCTTCATATGTACTGGGTGATGAAAAGGCTGCTGGCCAAAGCTTTAGAGCAGGTGGCATCTGAAATGGCGGAGATGACTCAGGGTGTTCCGAACTTACGGCACGAACTTCGGATCCTGCAAATCTCTATGGAGATGCAAGGGAAACAACTTGAAGAGATTCAACAAATGCTCAAGGCCTGCCAGCAGAGGAGCTCCAAGGAGGACTCTCCAATCTTGGCGAATGCTGTTGAGTAGCTCTGGTTCTTGCCTTCTTTATGTTGATTTTGCGGTATCTAGATATTTTAGGCAGCTTTCCTCTTTTGGCAATGGATAGATTATTCATGTATATCTCTAAAATTAGACCTGGGAAGGACTGTAATGTCTATTTAGCTAGGAAAAAGAGACTTCGTGACTTCTTTTACTGGTATGGTGTTAAAAACTTTAGGTGGCTCCTATGCCCGGTTTCCCCTGGTGGGCGGGTAGCAGGTCCACTAATTTTGATGTACCTTTTCTGATATATTAATAGAAAAAGAAAAGCACCACCTTTGCCTACAAAAAAAAAAAATAACTTAGTGTATTTTTGTGTGAAATATACGGATTGGTCCAAAAGAAAATTTATATGAATATGAAGTAGTGGTGTGATAAAATTTATATGAATGTAAGAAGTGTTGTGATACCACAATGTTTTGTAGCTTTAGTTTGTTTGAATGGGTGAGCATTAGATGTGTAACTCAATGTATTTTTGTGTAAAATATATGTATTGGTCCAAAAGAAAATTTATATGAATCTGAAGTAGTGGTGCGATAAAATTTATATGAATGTAAGAAGTGTTGTGATACCACAATGTTTTGTAGCTTTAGTTTGTTTGAATGGGTGAGCATTAGATGTGTAATTCAGTGTATTTTTGTGTAAAATATATGTATTGGTCCAAAAGAAAATTTATATGAATCTGAAGTAATGGTGTGATAAAATTTATATGAATGTGAGAAGTGTTGTGATACCACACTGTTTTGTAGCTTTAGTTTGTTGAATGAGTGAGCCTTAGATGGGTGAGTGTTAGATGTGAGATATTTTTTAAATCCAATTTTTTTATATTGTAATATTGTTTTTTATTAATAAATTTATGAACAGGTTTTTAGATAAAAGAAAATATAATATACATATCACATTATATAACATATAAATAGTATCTATAAATTAACATCCATCTTACCTTAACCATTTTTAAATTTGGAGTTTGGAACCTGGAATGTGCTTTGGCAACAGATCTGGAAACAATAGTTCACTTGGCGTGGATATCAGCGCCTTGGTAGTGAAACAATCAATAGGAACAGATGCATACACAACATTTAGACCTAATTGGATGTCTCATATATGGGCAGAGAGGCGATGGAGGTGACTAGGGTTTCGGAGCCTGGAAGCTGCGTGGAAACCCGCAAGGGCCACGGTTAGTCGTTTTGGTCAGAGGGATTCAGAACAGGTGCCGGCGCGGGGTCGAGGTCTGACTGGCAGCTGGAGGTTATACATCGCGACGGAGGAGTTTTGTTGTCTTTATCCGGATATACCACTTCATCGGTTTTATTACAGTTTGAACATTCGCAACGGTTTTCGTTACTCCCAACAGAAACCGTGAAGGTCTTCGCATTTTGATCAGCAACTGCTACTTGGTAACTATGGTTAACCCCGCAGATTTAGTCGACTTGGACCCAACTTTGGAGGATATTTTGTCCATGTGGGGGAAAGAAACAAACGCTCAGGCTGTGGAGCATTATTTTGGGGCATACGACCTGTCGAGGCTGGGAGAGATAACCCCGAACGATACCCCCCTGTTTCCTTTAGTGGACAAGGATGCGAGCAATGTGGAACTACAATCAAGCATAGTAGATGGCTCCAAGCAGTGTGACAGCGTTTCGTTTCCCCGTGGAGCAGCAGAAGAAGGTCTTCCCCTGAACACACAAGGTAAAAAAGCCATCCCGCGTTTTCAGTTGTCTAAGGGTTTTGAAGACCGTCAAAATCTAGGGCTCGCAGTTAGTACAGTCCTGTAAGGATCTCTGAGGGGCTTCCCCCGATAACAAGGGTTTCGTTGCCAAGGGAGCCCCAAACCATAGAAGGGCTGTTTGATCAGGGCCTCGGAGAACTACCAGCTGAGGTATGGGAAACTTCAGATGGACCGGCAAAGGGCCAGTCTTCCTCTGGGAACATGGAAGCAGTTTTGGCGAACCAGAATACGCCTCAGCAGGAGATAACAACGAATGGGGGCATTTCGCTGACAAACTCAGAAAGGAACGCAGGCCGTAAAGGAAATGGTACACAGGAGGAAGAACTAGGATTCAAAGGGGCGAAGAGGAAGTCTCAAAGACCCATTGGATCTCAGGAGCTAGAGGGCAATTTAGTCCTAGGAATGGAGGTGTCGATTGAAGAAGCCCTAGCAGTCGCGGAATGTACATTGGTGGGTAGAGCTCGAGGTAAGAAATTTTCCTCTGAATTTCTGCAAGTGTGGGGAGAATCCTGCTTTGTTTCGGATAGACCGCTTCAGTTTGAAGCTCAAATTCTAGGGAAGGGATGGTTTAAGCTATGTTTTGTAGATCAAGCTTCGGCAGAATGGGTCTTTCAGCGCAACTGGCATATAGGGAACATCCCCATTCTGCTAAAGAAATGGACACCCATGTTTGATGCATTCAAGGAGAGAACTGACGAATTTCCTGTATGGATTCGTGTTCCGGGTTTGCCTTCCTTCCTGTGGACGGAGGAAGTGTTTAAAACCATTGGAAATAGATTGGGAGTATTCCTGGAGGCAGATATGTCATTCCTGCACACAAAGGACCGAACCATAGCACGTATTCTGGCCACCCTTAACCCGAGCAGAGGCTTGGCAAAAACGATTAAACTTCAATACAAGGATTACATTTTTGAGCAGATTTTAGATTATGAATATCTACCGTTCCGATGCCATCGCTGTCATGAGTATGGGCATTTGGCTAAAGATTGCCCACTGATGCGAAGGAGGCGACACCTCCGGCGTGCTTCAGCGAACAGAGGAATTGTCCAAGATCCTGACCAGCAACCCATGGAGAACGAAATTCCGGAGGCACGTGGGGTAGCGGATATGGAGGAAGAGGAAACTGTTAAAGTCCCAGTGGATGCAACTGTTCCGAATCAAGAGGAAACTCAGGAATATACAAATGTTTCGACAGCGCAAGTGGAGGAACCGGCCAGAGATTCGGTGATCGCGGAGGAACATGTCAAGACAGTCCCGGCAATTCAAGATCATCGTGAAGACGAAGAAAAGGGTATGTCAAGGACCTTTCCTTCTACTCATTTATTGCCTGAACATGTATCTGTTCCCTCGCATGCTACATCACATACCTGTAAAACATATGAACACAATGTTGATGAATTCATGGAAAACGATTATGTTTTGCATCATATCTGTATTGTACACGAACAAAATGTTGATGAAACTATGGAAAATAAATTTGTATCCCCTTCCATAGATATTATTGCTGACGCTTTACCAGCTTTGGATATTAATCGTGAAGACCACTGGCCCCCCCTTACACTTTCAGCCTCCAGATCTCCTTGCCCCTATAATTTGAGATCTTTGGGAGGGAAAATTAGTGACCCAGGGACTGTAGGCGGATTGGGACAAACCTCTGTTCAGAGTTGCCCCAAAAATAAGCGAGGTAGGAAGTCGGATATGTCAAAAGCAAATATTAAAGCAAAGCTTGACGTTGCAGATGGCAAACAATACTCACTTCCGGGGATTCTTAGAGCAGCCCATCCCCCTGAGAATGTAATAAAATGATCTTGACATCCTGGAATTGTAGAGGTTTGGCCAGCAAACCTAAAAAACTGGCATTAAAAGAATGTATAACCAATTCCAATCTAGACGTTATTTTCTTGCAAGAAACTTTGGGGAAGGCAGTAGAGATTGAGGCCACTCTAAAATCCCTTTTACCAGGTTGGATTTTTACTGTTGTTGATTCTTCTGGTCACTCGGGTGGTATAGCCATTGGAATCAAAGAAGGCCGGATTAAAATTTTAAATCAATGGGCTATGAAAACTGTAATGGGAATGGAAGTTTCCTCCCCAGACTTCTCCTTCCCAATTACCTTGGTAAATGTCTATGGGCCCTGTCAGGAAAGGGAGTCTTTTTGGGAAAATATGATGATGAAATCGGTGATGAAGAACCCTTTCCTGCTTCTGGGTGGTGACTTAAATTTCTCCATAGGCAGAGCTGAAGCTTGGGGGCCAACTGCCAGAGAAGACCCTCTCTCAGATTTCTTCCTTAACCTCTTATCGGATAACAACTTCAGTGATCCCTCTCCGATAAAAATAAAGCCATCTTGGAGAAATCGAAGAATGGGTGAAGATCGAATTGCCAAGAGACTTGATCGATTTCTGATAACTGATCCCCTGCTAGCAAAAATTCCCTTGATCAAACAATGGGTTGAGGTAAGAGGAAACTCGGACCA
>APFE031650498.1:0-25515 GCA_000404065.3 Pinus taeda | reverse complement strand
GTCCATGGTATTGGATGCTTCGGCATGTATAAATATGTATTGTAACATTGAAAGGAATATAATGAAAAATCAAGCTGGTAGTCTCGGTTTTGAGATCCAGTGGTAAATCTCTGTGTATATGTGTTTTATGGGTTATGCTCTCGCATTTTTATTTTTCTTGTGATTTAGAATTCGTATGCAGGTAATTTCTGTACGGGGTTAAAACCTACAGGCTGCTCTTTTGAAGATAATCTTTGTTCTAAAAATTATTTAAGGCTATCATGATCCTTTTTTACCTTGAAGTGTCTTCCCATTAGGTAGGGTGCCATTTATTAAGTGCATGTATCATTGCCAACATTCCCTTCTCATAAATAGCTTTGTGTAAATACATTCATTTGATTGGACATCTTTTGAAAGTAATGGGTCTTTATTCTTGCATTAAACAACACCAATTCCATTTCTTGAGGCACCAAATTCCATAATAAAGGTTTTTGTGAAGTTCGGCGTAGCTAAGACCAATGCTTAGCACATTTCCTCTTTAAGATGTTGAAAGGCCTTTGTTGCTTATGGAGTCATAAAAATGAATCTTTCTTCAATAATGTTGCTAGAGGTGTCGCTATTCTCCCATAATTCTTAAAAACTTGCGGTAATACCCTGTCAACCTGAGAAATCCTCACAGATGATTTATGGAGGTGGGGATTTTCCATTCCTTAATGGATTTAATTTTACTATGGTCTAGCTTAACACCTTCATGAGATAAAATATGACCCATATATTCCACCTCTTATACTCCAAAGAAACATTTGGAGCTTTTTGCACATAATTGTTTTTCCTCCAATAGTTTGAGCACCCTCTCAACTTGTTGAACATGATCCTTCGAAGACTTGCTATATATTTGTATATCATCAAAAAATACTAACACAAATTTTCTAAGGAAGGGTTTGAAAATGGAATCCATCAAACCTTGAAATGTAGAAGGTGCATTGGTAAGGCCAAAAGGCATGACAAAAATTCATAATGACTCTCATGAGTTCTAAATGTTATTTTTAGAATGTCTTCAGTCTTCGTTCTCATTTGATGATATCCTGAATGAAGATCCAACTTGGTGAAGTAAATTGATCCATGCAATTCATCCAATAGTTCATCAATGACAGGAACGGGAAATTTATCTTTAATAGTGAGCTTGTTGAGCTCCCTATAATTCAAACACATGCACCATGATCCATCCTTCTTGTGCACCAATACTACTGGAGCAGAGAAAGAACTTTGACTAGATTGAATTATACCAGCCTCTAGCATTTCTACAACCATATATTCAATTTCACTCTTTTGGGCATAGGATATCTGTAAGGCCTGATGTTTGGAGGAACACTTCCTGGAATCGAATGAATAGCATGATCATGATCACAAATGGGTGTGACACTTTTGGGAGTCTCAAATACCTTGAAATTATTGTCCAAGACTTTTTGGAGATCTCAAGAAATAGAAGATTTGAATGTGGGAACCTCTAATGAACATATTTGTGCAATTACTCCTCGTTGTTCTTTCTTTAGAAAATTTTTCATTTCATTAGAGCTAATTATCTTTCTTGTCTTCCCTACGATACCTCTTAATTCAAATTCCTTTCCTTCTAAAGAAAATTTCATGAAAAGTAAAAGCTATTGTACCCAAGGATTGTAGCCACTTGACTCCTAGTACAACATCAACACCACCCATTGGAATGGAAAGCATTAGGCTATTAAATCCATATTCTCCCATGGATAACTTGTTATTATGGCACTTTCCAGAGCAATTTATGGTTCCTCCACTTGCAACCATCACTTGACACTCTAGTGTTGGATATAGGAAGAAATTCAATTTCTTGGTATCTTACCATGAATAAAATTATGGGTATTGAGGAGTGGTAATTCTAGCAAATTCATTACAATATATGGTCGGATTCATTTATTCTTTCTCTAGGGTTAGTATATCCTCTTCTTTTGACACTTCTTGTTCCTTTTCTTCGTCCTCTTCACAATCTATGTAAAATAATTTATTCTCAACACAATTATGAACTTTAGTGTATTTTCTATCACAACTGTAACAAAGCCCTTTTTCTATTTTTTCTTCCAATTTTTGGGGTGTCAACCTTGTAGGTTGTGGAAGGCTAGGGGAAAAAAATTTCCATCCTTATAGTTGTGAGTGGTAGGATTCCTTGTTTCCATAATTTTGCTTTCCATTTTTCTTTCCAACTTGAATGCCTTCTCCAATGAGTTAGGTTCCCAAAGGCAAACCTCATGTTGGATGTTATCCTTTAAAGTCCCTAAGAACACATCAATCCTATTCTCCTCTGGAATATATTTTACCCTTATATTCAATTTTTGGAAGTCCTCAATGTGCTCCATCATTGAATCAGAAGGCTACTCTAAAGAGCATAGCCCTCTAGAAATTACATGGACAATGGAGCACTGAATCCTTTGAATACCAGATCCAGCCTATTGTGAGAGATATGAAATGTTGGGGTGAAAATCACATAGAAGATTGTTATTGATTGCAAAAATATGTCCAGACTCCCAGGAACTTGTATTGCAAGTTCTGTAAATTAGTAGGACATGATGAGAACCACTGTCGAGCTTATGAACTAATTATGGAGCGCGGTGTTGAAACTTATAGAATGCAAGAAGAAGAGCATGGACATAAGGATAATGGAAAGCATAGTAGTTGAGGTAGTTATCAAGGAAGAGGTTGAGGTGGGGCAGTTGGTCAAGGACGTGGACAAATTATTCGCTATAACTATGGCTAGCTAGGACACTTTGCAAGAGATTGTCAGAATCCCACTACTATAAATAAGTATTGTAAAGCTTTTGACCATGTATTCAAAGAATGTTTGGTACTTATGGAAAAAGGGAAAGAAAAGAGAAACCAACACCCAACACAAAATATCTAGATGATGATTTTCGAAAGAAGAACTGATGATCCACAAATCAATATTATTACTAAAAGTGGAGCTGCGACCGGGGATGAAAAAGTGAATGAAAAGAAGGAATCTGAAATTGCATGTGTTACACAACAATTTGTCACCGTCCCTGCTACCCCTCTCCCATATCTTGGAGGACTCATTCTGGGACCTATGAGAAGTGACATGGCCTACAAACACTTGCATTTCATTCCTCTGAACATGAGCTTTGTTTGCCCTGAAGATTGCTGAAAAGCCATAAAAATAGCTCTTTTTCCATTGGCGCGGTCCCGTAGTTTATCCCTTGCGCTAAGGGGGAAAATCCTCCAAAGAGGGCACACCAATTGGCACTCTGTCATAGAGTCGTACCGGCGCCAACCATATTAAGAGGTGTTTTTTAACAAATAAACGGTGGAAGTTTCATCCTAAAAAATTCCTAGACTATTATCTATCTTGAGTTGGGTGGTTCGGCTATGGGTTTCCATAGAGAGGAAGTGATTTTCCACCTCTCATGGAAGCTTCCTTGATGATATGGCCAATCCCATGATTATTGGTTATGATCCCAACGCCCCTTCCTCCATCTATAAAAGCTTGACCATTTCCTTTGCAAGCTAGTTTTTGAGTTCCAGAGTTTCAGACTTGTGCTATAGTGTTTGATGATTTTTGCTAGACCCGGTCTAGGCTAGTAGGGATTGCCTCTGTCCACAGAGGGGATTTACCTCTTCAACAGTTTGGTGACTCTACTGGGGAGCTTGTCTTGCCTTTTTGGTTGCTTCTTGATTTTGTGCTTGCTTGGTCGGCCTTTTGGGCTGGGTTCTTTTGTTGTTTTTGCTTCTTGGTTTACCTGGTTATCGTTGGCCTGGTTTTGGATTGCTTGTTTTTCATTTTGGCATAGCAAACTTGATTGGTGTGCTTTTTTGCGTAATAGTCGCACCAATTGGCGCTATTTGTCAATATATCACTCACGCCAATCTTTAAAAGGCGCTAGTTTCAGCCTGACAGTCACGCCAGGCCTGGGAACTGCTAAAGTTTGTTTGATTTTAAGCCTTCTGAGCTTGGTCTTTGTTTTCTGATACATTTTTTCGGCTGCTTGTATTGTAGTCCTCTTTGACTAGTTTTAACCTTCATTCTTTGGTTGTTTGCCATTTTCTATCAATTCCACGTTTTTAGCCCTACGACATCTAGTGGCTTTGTGTATCGAGCCTTCCTTAGGATTTTTTGGTCTTTTATTGGTCCAGTCAACTTTCTGGTTGCTCCCTTGCACTTGTTTAGTGGTTGTTAATCATTTGATTGCGTTGTTTGAGTGACCTACCTCTTTTCACTTGAATTCCGCCTTGTTTCACTTTGGGCCTAGATTACACGGCTCATTTGTGTCTTTGGGATTTTTCTCGGTTTTGAAGGATTGCTTTGTCAATTTAGGGATCTGATTGTGCTTTCATTGAGTGAAATTTTCTTGTTTTTGCTCTCTTATTATCATTTCTCAAAGTTTGTTTAGTGCATCTTGCCCTTAACATTAAAAAAAAAATCTCTTTTGCTCTTCATTAGTTAATGTCAATTAGAGCTTTTCATTGTTATTAGTGATTAGTGACTTTCAAGAAAATATTTTTGATTTCCATTAGCTGCATTAGAGATATTGTTGGTTGTTTTATGATCATTTTGTTTGTGTGAAAGCTCTCAACTCTCTTATAGTTAGCATTCATCGAATAAAATGATATACTGTGGCATATAGCTTACATTTAGGAGAATTTGAGATACTACATTCGCTAGGGCCTGAAAACTGAAACGTAATTGAAGATAAACGTTAAAATCTACTCGATTTACACTAAGGAAGCATTGGAATTTAACGAAACATATTTAGAGGTCTAGGCTAGAGACGTGCTCCGACGTCGTTAAACCTAGTCACTTTTGTTTCCACTCAAGGTTGGGTGATTCCTCCTTTTGTGACTCAATAGTGGTCTAGTACGGAATTGTGCTCCCACGTACCATCGAGTATATGGGGAGACCCCAATAGGTTATCATCCTTTATCCATAGGAAGCTAAGTCTGCCGCCCTATACCCGTGATACACCGAACACAGCATTCGGGGAGATTGCCTGCACATACGGAAAGTCCTTGGTTGATTTCTCTTTCATTTCTAAAACCAAGGTGTATATTGCAATTCACGGTTACTTGGTACACCCTCTTTGCCTAGTATCCCTGAGCAGTCATTTGATCTTTTCTGACTCCCTAAATTTGAAAGGATCACCAAGTGTTTGTCCTTTCACGCTTGTTTCAAATCTGAAAGTGATAGAGTAACCTTTTATCCATTTCTTGACTCTTAAAACATGAAATGGTGAAGTTTCTTAATTTCAATGTGGTAAAAATTAAATCACCCGTGATCACACGCCCTATTAGATTCTTCTTGTTGGCCATTTGATTGTGTTTCTTTACTATTTTTCAGCCCTGTGTGCGATTTTCAGTTTTTGATGGCAACTTTTCCAGAGTTCACCAACCCAGGAATCCCCTCTGATGGGAATCCTGGTCCTCCTTTTGGGAATGTTGGTGCTCCTTACATGGAAATGTTGTCCCTTCCTGGGTTAACTATTGGGTTTCCTGTTTGGTTGTTCTCAACCTCTGTGGTCTCTAATGTCTGAATTACTAGTCAATCAGTTCCTCCACCCGAACAACATCATGTTGATTCCAAGGTGGAGCTCTCCCCTTCTTCGCCTGTTTCTACGTCCTCATCTTCTACTTCGCTTGCTGAACATATGGATTCAAGTAACCAGGTGGCTAAGAAGAAGAAGAAGAAGAAGTCTCATAAGCGAGAGGCTAAAAGTGCAGTTACTGCTCTGAGTACAGCTCAGGTCAGACCACTTCCTGATCCTCCGCGGAAGGTTAAGTTTCCTTGTAAATTTTGCGAGGGAGACCATCTTCTTCGTTATTATCCTGGCATTCCTAGGGTCTTAGAAGCATGGTCTCATGATTCGGCTTGCCCCTCATCGTCCTCTGAAGCTCATGGCGATGCCATCCTATCAACTCACAATGGTGAGAAGAAAGGGAAGATTCGAATCCCCTGCAGACTGTGTGAAGGAAACCATCCCCTTCACCTTTGTCCGTTCATGGATAAAGCTTCCGTTGTCTTGGAAAATCTTACAGCTTCCTCACCCAACTTCCCATTGGTTATTAGAGGCTCTCTTTAGATCCTCTCCCTATCAACAATGAGATTGACTTAGATTCTTCTCTTGTCCACCCTCCTCCTTCTGAACCTCGTTGTGCTAACCCTGGACCAGACCAACCATTGGTCGGAAAGATTGTCGACTCGGTTTCACCACCCGTCGATCACTCTGTTTTGGAAGAGCGTCATGCTCATGTTATTCTCATCTCATTAGATTCTCCAGAGTCTGAAAAGGACCCTCCTAACCCAGTTGATCCAGAGAGTCCTTCTTCGATTCCTTTAGAGCAGGGGGCAATCATACGACTCCCCCACCAAGTAGTTTAGTTGTTTCCTTTGAATGGAGTCATTTGACCGCCTTCTACCTTCCATCCCATGTGCCTTTCCAGATTATAGTACATGCCTATGATAAAGCAGTACCTGGCACTGTTTTAGATGAGGGTGCATCTATCAGTCTTATGCCTTTCACTACCTGGCAAGCTTTGGGCTCCCCACAGCTTGTGCCTGTTGCACAGAATCTGTTGGCGTTTGATGGAGGAACCAGTCAACCATTAGGGATCCTTCCGAAGTTCTCTATTAATTTGGGAGGAAAAACCATCTATATAGATGTACTGGTTACCTAAGGTGCTTTAGATTTCAGTCTTCTCCTTGGCCATGACTATGTTTATGCCATGGGGGCCCTTGTCTCTTCACTTTTCGGTGTGGTTTGCTTTCCACACGACGAAAGGGTCGTGACTATAGATCAATTATCGTTCTTTAGTCCCCCGGTGCCTCTTGCACAGTTGTCATCCCCTCCTAGTTTTTGTCCACCGGTTGTATCTGCCCCACCGTAGATCAACTACGTGGCTACTTATCCCATGCCTGTATCCAGTGATGTTGCTGTCGTACATAGTGTCCTGGGGGCATTGGGTCCTGACTTCCAAGACGTTATCCTTCCACTGGGAGTGGCACTCTTGGAAGCAACGACTTCCTATTCATTATGATGAAGTTTGTTCGGAGCGTAGTTCACTTTCCTATGTCAAGCTCCTTAAAAAATGAAATTGGGTCTGGTTGAGCATAGTTCCTGATCTTGTGTCAAGCTCGTTAAAAAGTTAAACAAGGGTTATGAGGATAGTTCTTTCACTGTGTCAACCTCATTACAAAATGAAACAAATCCCTTTCCAAATTGAGTCTTTTGATTAAGATCTCGTAAAATACAAGTCGAGTCTTTCCAAGATCTCGAAAGTGAACCTTCATTCCATCCACTTTGTTGAATGCAATGAAGCTTGGAGGGCATGTACCTCGTTTTGTGTCATTATGCTGGGGGCATGCGAACTTATAACAAGCATAGTTTTTCGTTTCAAGCTTGTGTAAACATGAAACTGAATCCAAGCAGAGTTCTCCATGGTTCAAGCTTGTGTAAAAATGAACCCATACCCATTTTACATCTTGTGATTACTGTCTTTATCCGCCAAATTATGTTAGATGAGCCTTGGTTGTTTTCATCCTATCGCCACCATCTCTTTGGCTGATCATATGCTTTCACTCGGTTGTTTTTTCCTTTCCTCAGGAACCACAACAATGAGTGGTTTTATTAGCTAGCCTCTTGACCATTACATGTTTTTAGTAGTTCCACCATTTCTGGAACCAGTTGCTACCCTTTATACCACATGTTCCTCTAGGACGAGTCACCTTTAAGCTCTTTTCTGACTCGTAAAATATGAAAATATTGCCCAGTATTTTTCCCTTTTTGACTCGTTAAAGAGAATAAAAATGGAGGTCTACTTTCAGCCCTTTTCTGACCGTTTGAAGATGAAAAGATTGTCGAGTTATTCCTCTTGACTCGTTAAACGTAAATAAGAGGCGATTGCCTTTAAGCTCTTTTCTTACCATGTAAACAAGAAAAGATCGTCGGGCCCTTGTTGTTTCAAGCTCGTTAACGGTTATGAAACGACGTGATTTCGGTCGCTTTTTTACTTTTTCAGGGTGAAGTCACTAATCATGAAAAGTACTCCTCAATCGTAATGGTCGGGCAATTCTTTCGAGTATACGTTTACCCCTTTTTCAGGTTGGGATGGATTATTTACGAAAAGGGACCTTTGGAGTTTACTTTTCTGCTATCTTTTCAAACTCTCTAAACATGAAAAGATGTCGAGTTCTCCCTTTGTTAGACTCGTTAAAACTTGATGACATTGGATTATGTAAAAATGATGTTTTATACGCATATGTTATCCCCTTCAAGCTTGTTAATAAAAATAATTGGGGTACTCACCAGAAATGGTGGGGAAAATGGAACCAGAATAATTGTCATGTCAGCAGTATGTCACTCTTGAACATGGCACTTGTCTGCATTTGTGTCAGGGTGGGGACATCTCATCTCGTTTTTCACTTGCCTCCGTGGGTTTTGGCAATCCTATTTGACCTCTCATTTGCTCTTTGCCTTGTCACCATGACCTCTGATCGATTGATGTTAAATACTACCAAGTCCACTGTCGTGCCACCAATGTGTTCAAGAGAAGTTGACCTCTGCAAAATATCAACCTCCCTCTAATAACTCATATAATCTTGATTCACAAAAAAATTATCTTCCTCTGTCTCACATCGATGATGTGGTTTTATGGCCCACCTTCGGTCAAGGTCACTTCCTGTTGACTTCAGCTCATTATCCAGGAAGCTGATCTAGAGGCTCCCTCTTGGTGCCTTGGAGCCTGCATGCCTCAATGGCAGGTTCTTCGCATTCGACGCGAGGTTTTAATCACTGGCCTCCGATCGAATGATTCTACAAGTGTTCAACATCGGCTCACTGATTCACACGCCATAGATTGTACCTGTAGTACCTTGAGGGCCATTGTCATTATTGGTGGTACCTCTCGCGTCTGTTAACAGCTTTCACCATTGGCTGGTACTTAGACAATGTTCCTGCATGTTCGACTTCAGCTCCTATATTCGCATTCTTGAACTTGTACTTTGTTTGGATCGAGATGGAGCACAAGACCCTGGATTTTTCCTCTTGGGATCCAGGTTGCGATTTTGTGGATTATGATGATTATTACATTACTCATTCACTGGATGGTTGTGACCATGCCTGAGTCTATTTATCGATCCTGACTAGATGACTATGCCCATACCTTGGATCTAGATTATTGTGTACTCTACTATGGATGGTTGTGCCCATACCACATATATCATGTATTTGAGATACCAGTTGTACTTCTCCATGTAGGTTTTTCGGTGACAGTGTTTTCGGTTGGACATGTTCTCGTAAAGCATTTCACCCCTCTCTCTCTCTCGGGCCTCATGCTTTAGGGGGCATCTGTTACACAGCAATTTGTCACCGTTCCTGCTACTCCTCTCCCGTATCTTGGAGGACTCATTCCAGGACCTATGAGAAGTGACATGGCCTACAAACACTTACATTGCATTCCTCTAAATATGAGGTTTGTTTGCCCTGAAGACATCTCCTGCTGAAAAACCCTAAAAATAGCTCTTTTTCCATTGGTGCGGTCCCATAGTTCAGCCCTCATGCCAAGGGGGCAAATCCTCCAAAGAGGGCGCACCAATTGGCACTCTGTCATAGAGTCGTACCCTCGCCAGCCATATTAAGGGGTGTTTTTTAACAAATAAACGACGGAAGTTTCGTCCTAACAAATTCCTGGACTGCTATCTATCTCGAGTTGCGTGGTTCAGCTATGGGTTTCCATAGAGAGGAAGTGTTTTTCCACCTCTCATGGAAGCTTCCTTGATGATATGGCCAATCCCATGATTATTGGTTATGATCCCAACTCCCCTTCCTCCATCTATAAAAGCTTGCCCATTTCCTTTGCAAGCTAGTTTTTGAGTTCCAGAGTTTCAGAATTGCCAAATTCCCAAGAGCTTCATGCTGCAAGAGCCTTCTTGATTCCCTTAAGGCCAAATCCAAGCAAGGAGATTATTGTCCAAGATCCAAAGAGAGAGGCTTGTCCTTATTCCCGACAGGCTTTGCGAGACATGTGCTTCTGACTACCCGCCAAAGGAGAATTCAGCGTCGGAACATTGGTTGTACTCCCCTTTGATTGATTATTAATGAACTACTATTGGTTATGGTTCCACTCTTGTTATTATTTGTGATGATGATGAGTTATGTCTTTTCTGACTGACATATAGTTGCATATACTGGATTTTATGCTTGTGTTTGTATTGTTTCTTGTATGTGCAGGTGTCCATTCATGGAGATCATGAGGATTGTGATCTGCCGGAGTAGAGGAAAGAGAGCACCACCTCTCCTACAAACAATAGCATTAGAATCCAGGTAGGCCTTCATTGTTGGTCTGTTAATTTGCAATTAGGAACTTGCACTATAGCATTTAATGATTGTTTCTAGACCCGGTCTGGGCTAGTAGGGATCGCCTTTGTCCGTAGAGGGGATTTACCTCTTCAACAGCATGGGTTAGAAAGACTGGTGAAAAATCTCATGTCTTTGATATTCAATAAAAAAGAGGTGTCTACGGAAGCCAAGCGAAGCTTTATGGATGTTGGAGCTTTGACATCTAGTGCAAAGCTGAAATAGAAAAGTGATTACACCATAACATCAGCTTCAATAGAGAAACAAGATTTGACACAAGATTAGGAGTTAGAAAATGAAGAAGGTATTTTAAAGTATTTTCTGCGAACTTGTATGAATTTATTAAGAGATAAAATGGCTATAGAAGGATTTCAGGAATTGATAGATACTTGTGCATCTAAAGAAATAGCGTGAAGTGAGTTGCGCATAGTTAGCAATTTGCATCAACAAAAGAGAAAAGGAAGAGAAATGAGGCTTAGTGCGTAGATAGGAGACAATGAGATGTATCACGTTATTTAAGATCTGGCATCTGAAGCTAATGTTGTGACGAAGAAGACATGTGATTTAATGGGTAAGTCGAAGCTACAGTGGTCACCTATTCAGCTAAGGTTGGAAAATAAATAGACGATCTTCCCCTTAGGAAGACTATCAGGTGTAACAGTAGATATTGAAGGAGTTCACACTACTGCTGACTTTGAAGTAATAGAAATTGTGGATGAGAGAAACCCATATCCTGCATTGCTTGGACTTGATTGGGAATTTAATAACATGGCTATAATTAATCTAAAGAAAAGATAATGATATCTGAAGGGAATAATATGAGGGTAATTGTTCCCTTGGATCAGAAGTACCAAGGTATACAGAGCTAGTTAGAGAAGAGTATTATGCAGCTAATATAGATAATATCTATCAATTGACAACAAAGGAACATGATTTTGTTAACCCTACTGTAGAAGGAAAGTTAACTTGGGAGCATGATAGTTACTGTGCATTAGACTTAGAAGAACAATTGGAGAATTGGTAGAACATGCTACATGAAGTATCTACAAGGTGTTGTGCAAGAGTTAATAAATCAGTTCACTGCATGACATCTAAGGTATGTAACCTACCTTCTTATGATGGCCTAGGTTATGTGAATTTTTTTCTTAATGATTATGAGGAATAGGTTCCAGAAAGTCAAAGATTATTAGCTTTAGACATAGCCCTAAAAGCTACTCCTACCAAATGTTGGGGTACACATAAGAAAAATATAGGAGGTTGTCATGAATGTCGAAGGTTGATGTGGATAATATTTGGTCATATAAACACAAAGATGGAGTTGATATATGATGATGAAACTAGTCCCAAGGAACATATCTAGTTATGTACTACAACATGGAAAGATATTCCACGAAAGGAATGGGTACACGAGTTCATTCATACATAGGAGACAATCCCTGAGAATTGGTACTTGGAAACAAATCTTAGACATGGTACTACGAGTTGGGAAGATATGGTTGATGGGTTTATATTGACATTTAGCTTTGAAGATGAATTTCCATATATATATTCATCCCTTCAGACAGTTAAGAGGAATATATTTGAAAATATAGCTCCAAGGATATGGCAAAAACCTAATTGGGTTGCCCAGATAGAACATGTGTTAGAATGCTACAACCTTATTGCAAAAGAAGAAGAGGATCCTCACAACATTGACATAGTAGAATCATAAGGACACCATGAATTAAATGGAACTGAGCTAGAGATACTAGATATAACAAAGGAATTAAAGACAAAGAAGGTAAATATATGATCAAAAGAGGAACCAAAGTTCACAACTATAGGGGATTATTGGGATGAAGAAATAGTCAGCAAAGTGACAAAATTACTTCATGAATATCAGGAGTTGTTTCCAATAAGTTTTCACAAATGAAGGGTATAGTAGGACATTTAGGAGTTATGAAGATCCTCCTCAAGCCTGATGCAAAACCAATCAAGAAATCCCTTACATATTGAATCTAAAATATAAGGAGAAATTAAAAGTTGAATTGGATAAGATGATAGTAGCAAGAGTTATTGAACCTGTGGAAGAATTAGAATGGGTAAGTCCTATGGTGGTACAAGAATAGAAACTCAATGAGAAATCAAGATCTGTGTTGATCTGAGGAAGTTTAATGATGCATGATTACATTATCCTTTTCCTAATCCTTTCACAGATGAAGTGTTATACAACCTAGGAGGTGAGGAAGTTTATTCATTTATAGATATATTTTTAGGATATCATCATATTATAATTGCACCTAAAGATCAAAATAAGACCACCTTTGCTACAGAATGGGGTTCATACGAATACACAATGATGCCTCTTGGATTGAAGAATGCCCCTACTATACTTTCAAGAGTGGTGGTCACAACTTTCAAAGAATATAACCACAAGTTTCTGGAGGTATATATTGATGATTGAACAGTATTTGGGTTTTTAAGAAAACATACTTGAAGTTTGAGACTTATGCTTCATACATGTAGATAGTATCAGATCTTCCTGAACTTAAAGAAGTGCATATTTTGTGTACCTTTTGGTGTATTGTAGGGAAATATGATTTGCAAGCAAAGATTGATGGTAGATCCTGTGAAAATTGCTATCATTGAGAACTTACCTCCACCAAAGATAGTAAGGTAGTTTCACACTACATTGGGACATACAAGATATTACAGGAAGTTTATCAAAGTATATGCTCAGATTACTACACCCATGGAAAAATTGTTGAAGAAAGATGTCACATTTCAATGGGATGAAGAATGTCAAAATAACCTTGTTGTATTTAAGGAAAAGATGGTAGTTGCTCATATACTAGTATTCCCTTATTGGAATAAGGAATTTCATGTACATGTGGATTATTATTGTATAGCTTTGGGAGTGGTACTAGCATAGCCTGGTGTAGGAGAACTTGATCATCCTATAACTTTTGCAAGTAGGAAACTATATAAGGCTCAGGAGAATTACACAATCACATATGGGGAAGGATTGGAAATGGCATATTCCTTGCAGAAGTTTAGACATTATTTACTCGGATCACATTTTAATATGTCTATAGATCATTTTGCATTAAGGTATTTGGTTAATATGCCTATTTAGGGGGGAATATTTATAGATAATTATTGTTGTTTCAAGAGTATGAATTTGAAATTATTGTTAAACTGGGAAGTCTGAATGTAGGACCTAATCATTTTTCAAGATTGGAAATAGGTGAAGAATCAATCGATATAGAAGATAATTTCCCTGATGTGCAATCATTTGCAATCACATTTGCAGATGATCATTTTGCAGACATTATTCAATTTTAGAACACATGAATGGCTCCTTCAGAATATACTACGAAGCATAAGAAAGAATTAATGGTGAAGGAAACTGATTTTTCATTAATAGAAAGACACTTATATAAGATGGGACTAGATGAGATATTGCAAAAGTATGTTCCTGAACATGAAATACAAATCATTCTAACATAGGCTCACGAGGGCGCAACTAGTGGACATTATGAAGGAAAAGCAATTGCGCACAAGATTTTGAGAGCATAATTGTGGTGGCTTACACTACATAGAGATGCAAAGGAGTATTGTAGATGCCACTGGTACCGTAAGGTACATTACAGGCTTTTGATAAATGGCCTATTGATTTTGTGTGACCTATCAATCCACCTGGAAAGAGGACTGGTGTGAGGTACATAATTACTATAACTGCTTATTTGACAAGGTGGGCCAAAGCACAACTAGTAAAGGATTGCATTGTAGAGACTACTACAAAGTTCATTTTTGAATACATACTGTGTCCAAAGATATTGATGAGTGACCAAGGTTCACATTTCTTGAAAAATACTATTGAAGCATTGAATGAGGAATTTCAAGTTTATCACCAAAAGCGTACTCCTTATCACCCTTAGACCAATGGAACTATGGAAGCATTTAATAAGATTTTGGAGAATGCACTAACTAAGATATTGTTACCGGGAATAGTGTCCACTCAGATGCTGCTATTCCCACTAAGATGGGTGGCTATCTTAGAAAAAAAAAGTAAAGTCTACTTTTGTTTTCTTTTATGAAAATAAACAAGAGGAGAACCAAGAAGACCAACCTTAGTCTTGCACTTGATTTCCTCTCCTGCTTGATAGAGCTTCGCCGCTTCTTCTTCGTCTGCCCAGCTTCAAAGAGAACCTATGGAATCACAACAACATACTACTATCAAAGAAACAAAGATCTATATTCATAAATAACACAGGACTAGATGTGTGTTAACCATATAAATGCATATATAAACAAGTACACAAGAATATGGAAGGAAAACTAGAATAGCTTTATTAAGATGAAAAGTAGCAAGAGGATTACAACCATATGTTCTGACCCAGCATCATCCTCCAGCTAAGGAAGCCCTTCTTCACCTCAAGCAAAGCTTAGATCACCCAACACTATGAATGTACACCAGAAAACCAACAGCACTTCTCTATAAGATACAAAATTCCAGCCTCTAGATCTCTGTGATGAGGGATCCATATATAGATGATTACAGAGAGGTCAGTCATCTTCTGGGATCTTGATTAGTGTCCTCTCTCTGATATTTCTTGCTTCCACTTGGAGAATGATGATCTCTTACTCATCCCTAGTCGAAAATAGAGAGGCAAGTGTCAGAGGGGAAGCTTCTGGAAGATTCCATGATCTTCCACCTTGCATTTTGTCCCTGCCATTTGTCCATTCCTGACCATTGCACCCTATAGAGGAGAAATTTAGTATGCATCACATCTTGTACACTGGGAAGGCGATATGCATCACACCCTCTGCACTGAGCTTTCAGTATGGTCCAGTTTTGACCATTTATGAGCAGTTTTCAGTGGAGAACTTCTGGGAGATGATGTAATTAGCTGACCTTGTTCCTTTAGGAAGTGAAGCAACAATTTTAGGGACTTAGGAGCCCTTAGTTTATGGACATTTATGATTGGGATTGAAGTGCCCAAAAATGTCTATAACAGGTATGGAATGTAAACTAAGATGATTGGGACCTTAGGATTCCAACAATATTATGATCTTATAGGTCTACATGCAAGAAGTTAACAGGTTAGACACCTTTCAGATTAGTTTATGGGAAAGAATTTGTGATGCCCATGTAATACATTGTGCCTAGCCTAAGGATTTCAGCTTTACAAATATGGAAAACCCTGACATAATGGAGGAAATAATGTCACAATTGATTTCTTTGGAAGAAGACAGATTTATAGCAGGATTCCATGAGCAAGTACAAAAACCAAGAGAAAATTCCTGGCATGATAGGCACATTAAGAAAAATAAGTTCTAGGTAGGAGACCTTGTTCTCCTCTATGATAGTAATTTTTTGAAGTTCCCCAGAAATTCAAAATGCATTGGTTAGGCCCATACATTACCAAGTATATTACTAATGGAGGTGCAATTTAGTTAGCGATGTTAAATGCAGAAGTGATTTAGGGAAAAGTAAATAGAAGTAACTTGAATTTGTATAGGGACAACCTTTCCCCTACAGCTTCACTCTGAGGAAGAAAGGAGAAAAGTCTTAGTGCCACCTACACTTGAAAGTGGGCATTCGACTATAAACTATGTTATAGAGAACTTCGATGTAGGAAGTTACTTTGCTACAATATGGAGTATGTCAAAGTTCGAAGAAGTTGCGATAGAAGATGGGATGTGTGCTATTGTCTGGAATGCATTGAAGTTCACCAAAAAACATAAATATGACCGTTAAAAGGGAGAAATATGTGGAACCTTGTATTTATGAGGAAAGATTAGAAAATTCTAAGGATAGATATGCAATTAATGAGTAAATCTAAATGCAATATGGACAAAGTCAAATCTAATTATCGGGTTCAAATTTCAAAATTGTTATAAGTAAGCTACCTCCCGCCCAGATTAAGAACTTTGATGAATCAATAACTTAAGGGTTGATAGTGCGAAGAAGTACAGAGAATTTCTACATGAAATTTCTGTCAATTAAATAATTTGTGTGTATCTTCGATGAAAGAGGCATAAAAGGAGTCATGGAAGAAACCACCATAGAAACCGCTGGTATGCCCACAACATCAACTCAAATGCCTACAATAGAAACAACTATAGTAGCATCACCATCACTGCAAAAAAAGAGGAGATCCATGAGAAAGGATCCAGCTAAGGAAGTGAGAATAAATAAGAAACAAGACATGAAACCCACTAAATCTCAACAAAATCGAATGCCATTCAAAGAGAGTGAAGAAGAAGTTGAGGATATAGAGGTGGAGGAAGGCGATGTAGTATTTTTATCACCCCTAAAACCATACATCCCACCAAGGAAACCAAATGCCAAACCTATAAAAGAATAAAACGATGTGAAGTATGGAACATTTACATCCTTTTTGGCAGAAGTCGTACCCTTTAAAGGAGAAGTTTTAGGAAAAATTTCACAGCTAAATTTCATGGATTATGATTTTAATGACATGAAGAAATACCCTCAATTTGCACAAGACCAGTATTTGAAATAGGTACAGTACCCAGATAGTGGACTGACAAGGTTAGAGCCACAACAATGGGTGAATGGGTTGGCATAGTCAACAGTGCTAATATGTTGAACATGCTCCACTTCAGCAGAAGTTTGAGGAGCACATCGTGTGTGAGGCAATTGCTCATTCTGGTGCATGATGGAAATTTATGGTTCGAGAATAATATCCCATAGACCCTATGTTGATATAGAGGATGACAATATTACCATACCAAGGACGGACAAAGAAGGACTTCGTTGGAAAGGATCAAGACTGTGCTATAGCTGAAGTATGAAGAAAAAATTCATGTTGGTCAAAGGAAAGAGGGGCTACGACATAAGTTCAATCAGTCACTTGTAGGAGCCTTACAATTTGACTTCGCAAAACTACAACAATATACTAAATAAATGAAGAAAATTAACATGAACATCGTAGAAATGCCATTTCCAAGACTACACAAGTTGCACATGGATATAATTAAAGAACTAAAGCTGAGGGAACAACACACATTGCAGTTGAACATACAGGTGGAGAAAGAGAGAGTTTCACTATCGAACAATCTCAACCAGGTGATGCAAGAAAATGATAAAATGCTAGAGGAATGCAAGAAGATTAAGGAGGTGGTTAAAGCCACATGTAAAGATATTCTGAACCTTGATTTTTGAGAGGGAGAGCCAGTAGAAGAAAAGGTCACGAACCTTAGCCTTACAGTGAAGGGTATAAGGACAAAATTGCCAAAGTGAAATTTAAGCTGAAATGCAGATTAGTGAGCTGTAAATAAAGTTGCATCCAACTATGCCATAGGAAGTGAGGGATCAAAGGGATACTGACCTAAAGACAACATCTCCACAACATTGACAAACTATGATAACTTGTTAAATGAAAGTTTGCACATTTGGACTTCACTGTAGGAAGATCCAAATGTAAAGAAATTGAAGGAAGAAATGTAGCAGAAGAAACAATAGTTAGAAGAAATTTGGGCATCTGTGAATACGTCACCAATCTCACAGACGCTTATGAAAATCAATGAGAGTAAGGTCCTCTAGAAGAACATTGTGGAACTGAAGAAGGAAGAGAAAATTTTGATAGAGAGGACTCAACCTTGGCAGGATGAGGACCTATAGTTATCATAGGGAGTGGATGAGAATCTTTAGGAGCTTTGGCAAATGGAAACAATGTTGGCATACAAGGTTGCAGAACATGTGACAAAGTCACTATTAAAGGAAGCACATAGTGAGGACAAGTACGTGACAGAAACACTCTAGCAGTTCAATCAGGCCTAGAACAACATCACATAAAAAATTAAAGGCTAAGCAGCTTAGTGAATCAGGACGAATCACATGTGAGTGTTGGGAGCCTATTGGGCACAACCCAAATTGGCCTAAATTTTGGTGAAGAATCCATATTTTGTGGATTGACGTGCGAAGTAAAGGATGTAGTGAAGCATGAACTAGAACATGCAGTAGAGCAGAAGAGGGCCAAAGTGGACTGCGCAGTAGATATACCATGTAGTATATGGACTTCAGAGTGGGTTGAAGCCCCTCCTTTTTGTAAAAGAATACTATTTTGTTAAATGAAATGGTTTTAGCTACTTGTTTTGCGGAGACCATGGTATGTGGACCATGGTATTGTAAGCATGGACCCTCGATGCAATAATGTATAACAGGGTCAATAATAAAGAAGAGAATCATCATATATCATCTTATGATCCACATCTGTGTTTACGATTGTATCTTGTTGATATGTACTTGGGAAGGAAGGCAAGGCTTTGCAGCTAAGTGTGCAGAGGCCTGATTCCATAGCTAAGTGCACAAACTGCCTACAACTGAGTGTGCAGGCCAAGAATTGTTTATTGTACAGATTCTCTATTATAGGCAAAAATTATTGTAGATGTAGTCCCACATTGGGATGAACCACTGTAAAATTTGTGTCTTCATGTGTATATTTGTTTATTATCTATTGTAGCATAGCAGTTGCACTTTATTTCAATACAATTGCATTTTATTACAACGCAATAATGGTTAAGGGTTTATATGATATGTTTTAAGTGATGAATGTAATGTGGTGAAGTAATGTATAATTCAAAGTAATCTATGCATGTTAAGTATCATAAAACATAAAAATACCATATCGCATTATCCCCCAAGGCATAAAAACCTTGTTCTATATCCTCCCATAATCAATTTGAGTGAGACTGCAATCGGCTTGCAGGTCATTGCCAAATGGGCTAGTGATTGAGGGTTTTGTTGGTGCATAGTAAAAGAATTGAACATGGGTCAGCCCACCCTAAAACCAACAAAGACACTTTCTACAAACCAATATGACAACTAAAATTGGTATTTTGTAAAATTTTACTTCTTGAATGTTCTTAATTGAAGAAGTTCTTAAGATAAGAAATTGATTGAAATATTTGGATATGCAAGAAAATTTACGAAAGTGCATAAAATTATAGAAACATATTAGTAAATATTTAAATTAACATACAATGACTGCACTAAATTATGTTTTCTACAAATTCAATATAAAATTGAAGTACATAATATATTTTAGTTCATTTTAAGTATCAAAATGACTTTCATCATAGTAATATTCTACTTATTTCCTTAGTATATGAAACTAGAATTTAAAAATGTTATTTTGTAAAATTTTGCTTCTTGAATGTTCTTAATTGAATGTATTAAGTTAAGGAATTGATTGAAACATTTCATAGCCAACTAAATTTAGGAATGTTCATAAAATTATATAAATTATCTAAAAATATATCATTAATTGGTTTTTGGTATATTAAATTCCAATACATATGACTTATATCATGTTTTATGACTAAGTTATTGTAGATGACCTTAGAAGAAATAAAAATTAATAAAACAAGTTATTAGTTGAACATTACTAGTTGAAAATGTCTTTTTAAATAGAATTTAAAATGTATTTCAATCATATTTGCATTTTTTAATTTTACCATGAACATATATTTTAGTTCATTTTAAGTATCAAAATGACTTGCATCATAGTCTAATATTGTACTTATTTTCTTAGTTTATTTCCTGAAAAGTAAAAATTGTTATCTTGTTAACTATGTATGATAATAAAACTATCCATATGAAAATATATACAAATTAAATTATACACATGAACATCCACAAACTGAAACAATAGGCATCCATAAACTAAAATAATGTTCATGCATCCATAAACTTTCCATGTATGAAAATATACAAAATATGTACATCACATGTGAATCTGCCCTATGAAATGGCCCTGAAAATATACAAACTATCTATGATCCACTCTAGAAAGTATCGCTTCTAGAACTCTTATGTATGTTCCACTTCCCAGAGTGAGCATCCACAATCTGATATTGTAATATAACACATTCAAATTCAAATTAATTAAAACATTATTTGTACAAAACAAACAATCTGGAAATAAATGATTTTGAACTGTGCATTTAAATAGTCCCATACCCATGACTCAGTTGAGTAAATGGAATTCAGGTGGGATGGGGGTTTTATCAATCTAGATTTGGTTCTCCCCTACTTATGGGTCAATGCCTCCATACCCAGCATCCCACTCATGTGTCCACATAACTGCAAAATCGATACCCCTCTGCATCTGGGCCTATGTACACAATGGCAAGGACAAATTATAATTAGCATATGAATTAATTAACATGAATACATCTAACTTAAAAAAAGAAAATGTTGAAATCTTAGGAATAAAAAAATTCACCTCAATTGTTACTCCGCGAGTGTTATGAGGTGGAAGGGACTGAGCCATGGAAACATGCACTAGAGGAGGTTTCTCTAGCTAGTAAACTTCCCCCTTAGATGACCTCAGAAGCTTATATGTGTAGCATGGATGTGCATGCATGTTATCATGAAATTATTAATATAAATGAAATATGATTCTAGCTTATTAATATAAATAATGTATAATTTGATGATAAGAGTCAAAATATTTCTATATATGTGCCTGGCCTATGTCACGTGGGTCATGCACCTTGCAAGTGTCATAGATGGTATTATGACACGTACATGCATACGAAAAAAGATGGCAATTCCCTGGAATATTGATATATGAATCATCATATAATAAAGTTGGTGGTCGACGAGGCAACAAAGGTGGTCTGCTCATCTCTCCACACAATGTGACATGTGCAATGGCCAATGTCCTCTACATGTTATCTGCAATGATATGCCTATTCTTAGCTGCAATGTGTGATGAATGATCTAGCTCTGTTGGTAATACCACACTTTGAGATGGTTGTGGCAATAATATCGGAAGTGGTGCTACATGTGCAAGGTCCCTATGAGCCCTGACATGTTCATAACTATTTCCCAAGTCGGGTCCATAAAACTTAGATCCCGTGCTAGTGTAATCTAACCTCATTTGTAGCACAATCCTTGCATATATATTCTTTGCAAATTAAATGGGGACCTGGTCATGGTGGGGGAACTCGCCCCAAGCTCTAATGAATCAATCATAAGTAAAAGTGGACACATTAACATTCTTAAAATATTTTAGCAGAATCAGACCAACATGTCTAGCCTAACATTTCGGATGGATGTCAAGCAAATCCCCATGAACATCAATGTTCTTATTGTTATCTTTCACCACCTTCCAAGTATATAGGCCTCTAACCTCTAGCCTCCTAATCCTATATATGGAATATATGAGGTGGTTTTGTGGGCTTTCCCTCTAGTATGTATGGATCAACCTCTTGATTTTATCCAGCATCAGAGACAATCTACACCTAGTAGGCAAACTAGCAGAGAGTTTGTCCACCTCTCGTGTAATCCATGTCTTTGAGGCCCTAACATCCTTAACTATGATACTGGATATAGCATCATTCCATGGATGGATCGATGATGCACTTTCATCCTCATCTTCACCCTATTGAGGGTCTACAAATAATAAATACACACCCACACACACATTAATAACAAAATAGAAGCATAATAACATATACATTAAATTCAAACACATTAATTGAATATGATTTAAAAATTAAAGACAATTTCAAGACATAAACACATAAAGTTTAAAGAGGATTAAAATGCAATATATACACTTGCAACAAGTGAAGAAGGCCCACTATCTGTAGCAAGATCATCAATAGAGACATAAACACTACCTCTAACACTTCGGATTTTGTAAGAGGGAGGATTTATGAGTGGAACAAGCACTCTAGTATGGCTATGCGATATAGCCCGACCATGTATAACATATCCCACAACACTCTGACGGGTTGTGGTTGGGGGGTGTATGGGAGATGGCTCTGCAAATTACATATAGTACATATAAACTAATCCAAGAAAAAAATGTTGATGTAGAAAGAATCTTGACAAGAAAACCATTTATAAACTCAAGTAGAATAATCTAGGCTAAACTAAATGGAGTGTCGATTCTGATAAATAATCAACCAAAGTATTGAGTTTCATGAAAATACAATAAAAAAATGTGATTGAAAATTTCTAACTTACACTTTTTCCCATTTATAAATAATGCATTTTATTCATAGAGCAGAAATATGTAAGTATATGTAAAAAATTGAAATAAATGTATTTGCAAAACTAAGAAAACTTCATGCCAACCAAATACTCCATAAGAAAAATTCTTATAATTTTTTTATTTTGACAAATGACATGCACTAGGTGCAAGCACATGAAGATAATGTTTCTGGTATGACACTACATAATGAAATAGTATGGTACAAATTTGAAAAGATTCAAAATGCTTATATATTCACTTTAAATGCACTTTTCATCGTGTATTTAATGTATGTATTAGTTACACATTGCTTAAACTTAAACTTACACACACACACACACACACACACAAAGAGAGAGAGAGATTTATTATAGTTATGCTATGTTGTGTTATATACTTAAATAAAAATATAGGAAGTGTAAGTTACAAAATCATTACTAAACTAATAAATTTAATGAGTGTGGCAACTAAGAGATATATAGTTTTCATGTATCATTATATTAAATAATCCTACAAATATGAGAAATGGAAATTGTAACAAAAATAATAGTTTATAGATTAGTATGAGTCTTAAAATGTTGTTGAGAATCACCCATCCTATGTTATTATGAAGATAACATTATGTTAAATATTTATAAAACTATGTTAAATGTTATGTGTGTGTATGTGTGAGAGAGAAATGTTATAGCTATAACTATGTTATACTTTACAACATTGTTATAGCTATGTGTGTGTGTGTGTGTGTGTGTGTGTGTTATACTTTACAACTTTATATTGTAACATCCCTCGTTGACCTCACATGAAAATGCAAGGAGTTATAAACTTTTTACACAAATTACCCATAGGTAATTATCTAAATCACTATTCTAGATCCTCATTAAACATTATATATAATGTTCATCAATACATAAAGTAACTTTCAATGGAGGAATAGTAAGTTTCATAACCATTAACAACCGTTGTTGTAGTATATTAACATAAACTGTATGATGAACCTTGCATCAATTTCATGATTCCCTTAACCAAATTAATTAAGCATATATTTGACATTATAAACATCACATGAAGGAAGGAATCAACATGATAAAATTGACACAATAATCAATCACATCATTGAACATCAATATACCTTGGTAACCTCGTAGGGTAAAAACCAGCAATATTTAATTTTATTATTAAACACTCATGAGCATGTTCACCCCTCACTCAATGACTTATAAGGGAGTCCATCCATTAATCATTGCCATAAAATCTTCCAAGGAAATATCACTTAAAATACAACATATCTAGCTAAAAGATATTACAATCATCATGATATCATTTACCCATAAAATTTTCAATATTTATATCTTTGTGGTATGATTATTTCATCAGTGGACCATCCTGCAACTCTCATCTGCATGGACCATCAATTCTTTACCTGCAACAATATTAGATATAATCTATCCTTCGCACAAGTCACCATCTTTTCCTACCAATTGTTTCATCGCCAACATTGATATCATGATTACATAGAGTATTTATCATCCAATAATCAATATTTAATAATGATTCTTCAACATCAATTCATGGCATAGAAGAAATGACAATAAACTTTTGCAACATGCTTCTTTTAACAACATTGCATATTCATTAGTTATAAGTGTACAACCATCAACGAACATTTATAAACAATACCATACTAACTAATATTTCCCCTTTCATAAGCACACATTCTTACAATACAAATCACTAGAAATTTCCATACATTCCTTTGAAGCAACTAACTGTTAGGCCCCTATACTACTAGTGTAACCCCTTATTGTTATTAGTACAACCCCCTTATTAAATTGATGTACCCATGTAGTGCCCATATTGTTACTATTGTGCCCCATAGAAGCCCACTATTTTTATTATTGTGCCCTTACATTATTATTGTTATGTCGGCTCTGGTTATGTTATGGTCCCTTAGACTCCTATATATAGAAAGGAGGTCTTTTCATTTGTATCATCCAAGAATTGTTCATTTATGTAATGTAAAGGAGGTTGCCCCCTCGAAGAGGCTGAATTCTAAGGCGTGGATATCTCTTTTCTATCTTTTTGTGAGCTGGTTTCATAACATTTGGTATCAGAGCTTTGGATTCTAGGGTTTCGCTGCTCCAACAACGTCATCTTGGAATTTTCACTATAACTTTTTTTCTGTGACGTTTAAGAAGTCGCAAAAAAAACCCATTTGAGAATTATTGGCGCTGAACTTTGGGTCCAAATTTCAGAGAGTTTCGTGGGATATTTTCGGAGATATGATCTGAGGAAGTTGGCCTTTTTGTAGACTCCTGAATTACACTCAAAACAGGTGACCTGGGGAAAATCGTCATAACTTTCTTTCTGAGCATCGGATTGAAATTTCGTAAGGAGGTACAGAAATAGGACAAACTTTAGTTTTCATTTATATATTTTTTAGAGTCAAAGGTTGAAACAGTGACACGTGGCACGTCGTACAAGTTCGCTCTACCGAATTAGTCTATAATCAGGTCACTGTGGGAGATTTGGCATAACTCTTCATTGGAGAATCCAATTGGGGTCAGACGGGTGGCATTGGAAAGAGGACACAGAGAACTACTACAGGTCATAGTTTCAGAGCTTAAAGATCTGAAAGTACATAGTTACAGGCATTTCAAGATTGAGCTCCTAAAATTAAGAAAAAGCAAGATGAGGAAGTTTGATGGCAAGGATCCGGTAAATTGGATACTTCAGATGGAGCAATATTTTGATCTACATGGTGTACCACTGTTACAAAAGGTATGTATTGCATCTTCATATTTAGAACTGGATCATTTTTTATGGTATAAAGGGCTTTGTTCTCGTAAACGACTTGTTACGTGGTCAATTTTCATGGAGGAAATGATAGCACATTATGAGGATACAAAGAGCAACACCTTCTTTAGAGCAACACCACAACAATTGGAAAGAGTACAAGGGCTTTTTGACATACTAGAAAGTAAAATTATGGCAACAATGAATTCTACCCCTCACAGCTATGAAGATGGAAGTGTTGTTTCTCCTAGCCTTCCACAACCTACAAGGGTTACACCACAACAATTGGAAGAAAAAAGAGAAAAAGGCTTTGTTACAATTGTGATAGCAAATGCACTAAAGGTCATAAGTGTGTTGAG
>APFE031650487.1:1961-12956 GCA_000404065.3 Pinus taeda | reverse complement strand
AATTTTTTTGGGATGGCCTTAAATCGGATATTCAAAAGTTTGTGGCGGAATGTTTGGTTTGCAACAAAATAAAGTTGAAACAATTAAGACCCCGGGTCTATTACAACCTTTATCCATTCCAAGCCAATGCTGGGAGGAGGTTTCAATGGATTTTATCACAGGTTTACCCAAGTATGAGGGAAAGAGTGTCATCATGGTGGTAGTTGACAGACTTACCAAGTATGCACACTTTTGTGCATTATCACATCCATTTAAAGCCAGTACAGTTTCTACTGCATTTATGGAAACAATCAAAAGCTACATGGAAACCCAAAGATTATTGTAAGTGACAGAGATCCCATTTTCACTGGAAATTTTTGGACAGAATTATTTTCTTGTCTTGGTACTCAGTTAGCTCAACCTCATCTTATCATCCTCAATCTAATGGGAAAACTGAGATAGTAAACAAATGTTCAGAAGGATATCTTCGTTGCTTTGTATCTGATAAACAGACACAATGGGTCAAATGGTTGCCTCTAGCTGAATGGTGGTATAACACTTCCTTCCATACAGCAACAAAAATGACCCCACTTATGGCACTTTATGGGTAGCAGCCACCATCCATCACATCATATTTAAGAGAAAATTCTAAGGTTCAGGCACTGGAACATCACATCGAACATCAACAACAAGTCCTCCAACTCCTAAAGGATAACCTCGTGTTGGCACATAATAGAATGAAACAACAGCTAGATCAACATCGTAGCGAAATAATTTTTGATGTAGGTGATTAGGTACTCCTACAGCTACAACAATATAAGCAAATCTCCCTCAAGCAAGCTAAGAAGGATAATAAATTATCACCAAAGTATTATGGTCCATACAAGGTGTTGCAAAAGATTAGTACTATGGCATACAAATTGGAGCTTCCTACAGCTTCTCAATTGCACCCAGTTTTCCATGTTTCGTGTTTAAAGAAGGTTATAGGCGACAAGCTCCGAGTTCAAACAATATTGCCAAAACTTGACAAGGAATGAAAAATTATATTGGAACCGGAAGCAGTCACAGAAACAAGAACTTGACAACTACAAAATCGATCAATTTCGGAGTATCTTATCAATTGGAAGAACTTATCCGCTAAAGATTCCACATGGGAGGATGATAATTTTATACAGAAGTATCCAGAACTACTCAAGCGTTCAGGACAACACTTTTTTGAAGGAGAGGGGCATGTTGGGTCCTTATAATACTAGTGATTACCCCATTACTATTGTAATTGTACCCCTTATTAATATTGTTGTGCCCCTATTATCCCCATATTGTTATTACTGTGCCCCATAGAATCCCTCTATTGTTATTTTTGTGGCTTATATTATTATTATTAGGTCGGCTGGGTTATATTGTGACTCCTTAGACTCCTATATATAGAAAGGAGGTTTTTTCATTTGTATCATCCAAGAATTGTTCATTTATGTAATGTAAAGGAGGTTTCCCCCTTGAAGAGGCTGAATTCTAAGGCATTGATCTATCTTTTCTATCTTTCTTGAAGTTCGTTTCGTAACAAAGATTCATATCCAATGAATCTGATTTAGGTAATGAACTATTTTTTATGACTTCATAGCAAGCTAAAGTTGCAAATATGTCCTTATCACTAGTTTTTTCTGGGCAGTTAATCGTTTCTTGGAGGCACACCAAAGCACCCATCCTTCTTCCTGTTAAGAATAAAATAATAAATTCCTATAAGGCAAGTTTTATACCATTGCTCAACCATTTCCAAGAGAGCTACTTACTGAAATAAATTAAAATAAATGTAGTGTGTACTTGAAATAAAAATGTGTTCACTCTTAGTATTTCTTCATTATCACTTGCCTTGGCTTGCTTGATTTCTTAGAGCACGTGCAAATGCAAGAGTAGAGTCATTTCCAGGGTACCATGGCATTATTAGTTTTGAGATATATGCTGGGTAAGTGTCATATCTGTTCACAATAAAGCCTATTTAATCTTATATACATTCCATGTTCAAAAATTGAAATCAACATACCAACATAGTATATTCTAGGTTGACATGAATCTGATAAATAAACAATCAATTGTGTATCTATGTGAAGATTAAGAAAAGAACCAAAGGAAGAGAAATTTTCTACTATTTTTTAATACATAATCATTTTGCAGTAAAAACTAATATAGCAAGATGGGCTGCATAGTAGCTAGTCCCTACCTTAGGAGAGGAGTGAGGTAGGGAGCGGGTGGTTGAGTGGGTTGGTCAGTTACAGTAATAGCTAGTTTTTTACAGTTTAAATGCAGTTAGTTTCTTAGAGTTTCAATGCAGTTAGTTTCGTACAATTTCAATGCAGTTAGTTTCTGTTTCTGTCAATCGAAGAGGCTACATCCAATGGCATAAATTCTAGAAATTCATACTTTTGTGTTCCTAAAGAGACAGTTATAGTTAGTTTCTTACAGTTTCAATGCAGTTAGTTTATGTTTCTGTCAATCGGAAAGGACACATCCCATGGCATAAATTCATACTTTTGTGTTCCTAAAGATATGAATCTTAGTCCATAGTTGGTAAGCATTAAAAACATTAGTTCTGCCACTGTAGTTCTAATTTCATAATTGTGTGCATATCAATATATTGAGGCGATTATTATGCAAACCAAAATTTGTTTTTAAGTGATCAATAAACTTGGACGCAATCCGTCAAGGCAAAGGATAATAATGTCCTCACAAGGATTTCATTGGTGTTAGATTAAAGCAATTCACATCTTTTCATTGGTGTTAGATTAAATAAATTCATGTCTTACCTCCGCTTAGTCTAAGCACTTAGTCGTTGTTTCCTTTAAACATAGAATTCATTTACCCAACTTATTATCCAAAACTCTAGTCACGACCCCACATGTTGTACTAAAACATCCTACGTGGTGATATCATAATTGACAACACTCACGTGCATATTTGATTGGCATCAACAAAGAATTCAATGATGATATAGATACTCCAGTATCCTTGAAAGTTTCATGGACTATAGTTGCTTATGCTCCACTGATTGTACAACAGGTAGGGGATGGAAATTCTTTTGGGGGAAACAAGTTTGATGTAGATTACATTGAGAGACCCCCGGTTGATGTCAAAAGGCATAAACAGTGAAAGCTTGCATGTTCTATTTTGTGTCCCTGGAAATGGGATGAGGATATTGCTGCATGGGGGACCAGAGCATTAGAGGTAGGGGGTAGAATTTTTTGAGTCTTCAAGTGTAGTTGCTTATGATGGAAAAACCCAGGTGAAGGAAAGCATTGTTATTACCCAGTTGACAGAAGGCGGACGAAGACTACATTGGATTTCATGTCATTTTTTGGGGAATTTTGTAGGTTTTACAATACAACCCACATTGTCCTTCATGTTTATTGTTTATCCTTGAGTAGAATGTTTTTTTAGGACCTTTACAATAATTCCAAAATAATGAGATTAACATAAGCTACATATCTAAAATGTCTTTGTTGTTTTCATTTACTTAGATAAACACTTACATTTAAACTTGGTAACTTAATGGGAGAGGATCATCTATCACCAGTTATTGCAAAAGTCGAATTTACTATTGTCTGTAGCATTCCATCATTGATCATAGTAATTTCTGATGAACCTAGTATGTTTAGATTTGAGAAGAACAATTGATGTATATTCTTAAATTATTTGTGAAGAAAACTCTTTTCAAGATGTGACAATTAGGCCTTTTAATAGATGAAACAATCCTTTCGACTACATTCTCATCTTGCACTGACTTATTGATTATGTTGTTCGTTGTCTAGCAAAAAAATTGGCTATAATTCGGGATACATCCCAAGCTGATCATTTTGCAGACCATGTTCGTGTGACTCCCATCACTGTGACTAATGACTATACAATTCATGTAGCTGTCGTTGGAATTCATCATTATGGAAATCCATTTGCCAACTCGTCAACATTCTTGCTGAATTGGGAACTCAGTGGTTGTGAGAAACTAGCTTATTGGGATACTAAAGATAAAGTTGGAAGAAAGACATAGGTTGGTTCATGGGAGAACTTCCTTCTTCTTCGAAATGTATCAGGGCAAGTAAGTGGAGTCAAAATCAGCGATGAAAATATGCTTCCTTTTTCTTTCTCAAGGTTTTAGGTTATCCAAATATTCTAGTCATGCCTTACCTTATTCCAGTAAGTACCTTAGTTCTAGAACTAGAAGTAGAATATTACTTACAAAGTTAGTACAAGGTTCCACAAAAGCCAATGGTGGCGCCTTACCAAAAAGAGAAATTTTTCTACTGTTGAGGGTAGTTCCTTTCAATTTTTTTTCTATTTTTAGTTCATGAAGCTGGGGGCTCAAACATAATTCTATGATTATCAGGCACCAAAGTTCTTCCCATGGCATGGGAATTATGCACCAGAAAGTGTTTGGGTTTTTCTATTGACATCCAGATTTGTGTAATTGTGTTATTACTCCAACCCCTCCTTAAATTTCTCTTAGATTCCATACACATCTGAAATCCTTTTTAACATTCAAATAATGCAAAAAAAACTACAAAATATATGACCATCATTTAACCAAGAAGCAACTGGATCTTCTACAATTTTTTATAGCTTTTGCTAAGGGTTTTTTTTTTGATCTGGCAAAGAGCGCAACTCATACACAATTGTATCCATTGAAGCACCCTCATCCTCACTGTAGGTTGGGAGGTTCCTAAAATGAACCATACACAACTCAAAATCTTACACGATTCAAGGCCACGATCAGAATTTATTTCAATAGACTAACTGAAGAAGGGTGCAATTACAGTCAAATAAGATTCTAACAGAAAATGAAATGTCTAGAAAAATGTCATAGATTGGAAAGCAGCCAAACCTAAGAAGCATCCCTATGAAAAATATAATGTATTCTAAAGCTTCTCTCCAACATAACAGTGATTTAAAGGTCCAAGAAGACAATATTTCTCTGTCGGTCCTAGATAAGGGCCATAGCTAAGATCGAAATTCCTACTCCCTCATATGAAACCCTAACTCATCCTACAAAAAAATTTCACTAACTTTTGAGAAGTGTTCATACGTTCATGGCTTCAAAATGGTTGCAAAATTTATCATTATGTAAATATGAATAAGCATTTTAAAGGTTTCATTTGCCAGTCTTTTGAAAGTGCAAAAGTTTATAAATAGGTTTAGGGTTAGAGTATATAGTGAAAAGAAAATTCTGAAACTAATAAGATGGGACAAACCCTTCATTTATCCAAAGAAGAGATTTTCCATCCTCAATTTCCCACAAATGCTGAGAATTTGTGGCAAAGGATGGGTAAAATGCATAAATTAATGCTAAAACCCTCCATAGAACCCCAAATTCAAACTCTGGAATACAATTCCCAACTCAAAATTTGAAATCTAATGCAGGAAATTTGTAAGAATTTTACCTTGGGAATGAAAGGCGTGTTGTTCCATCCATTTGCACCAGATAATTAAGATTTAGTGAGCATTAAAATGAAATTCTGAGGCGAATGAATATTCTTATAAACGTCTCAAATTTCTCGCTAAAAACCTCCAAGATTTAGAGCTTCAATCTTTTCCTCATCGTCGACCTACAGTCTCCTAGCATATACTATTAAAAGCGGCTGGTCATAAACGGGGTGAGGATGGATAAAACTAAAAATTCTTTTCCCTTATACTAATTGCCAGAAAGCAAAAGCCCTAATTTTGAGCATTGTTCACAGCCCAAAGTGGAGAGTGGCTTTTTGGAGCCTGTTCACCTATTCACTACCAAGAACCCCAAAATACAAAGCACTTCGGATCACGTCAGGAACAATGTGGCGACTGAGAAATTTGTAGGAGGGCGAAGAAATTAGTATTACAATCACTGGTATGAGAAATATTAGACAAACTACCATTTTCATTGTTATTCATGGGTTGTAGAGAGTGCATTCAACATAACCTAAAAAATATGAGATTCATTGAAAAAATTGTATGCAACAGAGATTCACGTTACATCTACCTAAAGGGCTTTAGCTCTTTGCTGTATTTTCTATATTTATACTAAACACAGAACCTAAAAAATATGAGATTTATTGAAAAAATTGTATGCAACAGAGATTCGCATTACATCTACCTAAAGGGTTTTAGCACTCCGCTATAAAATATAGTTGTCCATGAGCTCGTAAATGAGGAGCCTCTGGTGGGAATTGTTCCTCCCCCTCCTTGAAGAGTTGCAGAGTGAGCTCTTATACTCTTATACAGAGAAACCTATTCAAAATGCTTGAAATTAGAGTAAAATTGGAATATGGAAGGGGTGGTGAGGGTGCCAGGCTACAATATCTCCAGCGAATGTTGAATGTTTATATGAGATTTCTAAGCTCTTCTCGCAACAATTCTCATACTCCATGTTTAGTGCAATAAATTTCACTAAAAATTCAAATGGATTCTCCTGAAAATCCGTAAAATTGTGTGCACATGTGTCAAGGGAAGAGTAGACAAGTGGTTTAAAAATATTTGCACAGATGTCAGATGGACACAAAAAGTGTAGATAGTCGACTGATTCAAAAGAAGGCCTATCGGCCTAATAATGAGATGCACATCTCCCCAATTTAAAAATGTGAAAAAAAGTTCAGATCTATCTTAGATTTTTTAATATTATATGCTGCACTTTTTACGGATATATTTCATAAACTCGTATGCTTTAGGAGCTTGGCAAAGCAATACCCAAGTAAAATGTTAAAAATATAACAAGACTATATTTTTGAACATTATATGATACAATTTTTATGGATACATTTCATAAACTCGTCTACTTTGGGAGGCTGGCAAAACAATACCCAAGTAAAATGTTAAAAAGGTAACAAGGCTAGCTAACATTCAATGGTAGTCCTGAACCCTGTTTTTATCCTACCAAGAGTTGTCATGGCTCCCTAATAACTAGCATAAATAAAGCTAGTTCTTGTACTCCATTCTAATTATTCACAACGGGATCTTAATATCATGCAATTGGAACTAGTAAATAAGTGCCTGAATAAAAAAACCAATGTTTTTGTAGATTTTTAGGACGTTGAATCCCACTCATAGAACATATACCAGTCGCTGAAAATGATATCTAGAGTTGACACTTATAGTGGATATGTTCTTGACTTGATATGCCAACTAATGGAAGTTAGATGCTTCAGCATCTACCACTAGGAACCAAGATTTCTCTGGACTTCTCAATTTTTTCATGCTTTTTCTGAGACTTTCTGTACCCCAGTGATAATCAATTTTCCCTACTTCCACTACAGAGAGGAAATACTCTTCGGAAACTAGCCTTAAGAGATAAGCCCTAGTCTATATAGAGTAAGCCCTAAGACACTTTGATTCCACTAGATTGAAGCATAGGAATTGTTTCTGGAAGTGTTAATGTAGTAGATAAAATGAATCCAGGAGATGAAAAGTTGCCATCAGAACAAATTGCATTCATAATCTCTTGCATGATAATATCTTATCTACTAAAAAGGGCATCCACTGCAATCACAAATAGATGCTTTCTTCTCCTGAGAAGTAGTTTCCCTAAAGAACCTAACCTATGGAGGAAGAACAAATATATCACATAAAAATAGACTCTATCATCCCCATATCATTAGAAAAACTATATAATATTTGATCTCTGCATGCTTCCAGACTAAATGTTCAAGTTCTGAATTTCTTTTTTGAAGCCTTGTGTGGAATCATTCCTTATCATTACTGCACAGCTAATGCCCCAATTTTGGCTACACTATTAATGGATCAAGTGTCTGCTAGATATTCTTTCTAAACCCAAATCCCACAAATGTATCTAACAGAGTTGAGATTAGTGTTCCAATTTTATGGGGTTTCTTTTGTAATCTAGTATACTCCTCTATTAATTTTGATGGACAGTAACTTCTCTGGTTTTGAATGCTTGGCGTTTTCTATTTCTGAATTCACTCAACTTCTTCTCTTCTGAACTGAACCCCTTCCTATTACATGTATTTTGGCTTTATAGCCCTCTGTCTTCAATTGATGCTTGCAGTTTGTTTAACTGTTACAAAGATGGTTACATAACTTCTATTTCTATCCATAACTATAATCATTTGACATTCCAAGACTTGTAGGAACAGTTGATGGTTATTTTTCCTAATTACATAAACTACCTTTTAATCAACAATGAAACTACAGTAATGCTAAACTGGAAAATAAAAGAGGTATCTGACTTTTGCTGATTCTGTAAAATAACATAAAAAGAAAAATTATTCCCATAAAACCTTGACAGTTTACTCGGTCACGAGTTGTTGAACCTGGTTAGATTTATGCCCAATTACAGTGAGCTGGATGCTCCTGCATCAGGCTCCCGGGGTGAAAAGAGATCATGACTCCGGTTCATGAGCTTCTCCACCGATGTTCCTGTCCGTTCAATCTGCCTGGCATCAAGCCATGAGCTGTCCTCAATCGGACGGTTCTTCCACTTGACCATGTACTGAAAATATTTTTTCCACCGAGTGCGACTAACTACCTGAGTTTCGAGGATGCCTTCGATCTGAGGAGGTTGGACATAAGGCATTTGTCTTTTCCAACTTTCTCCGTCTTCCTGGGTGTTCCACGTGGATTGTCCGGGTTCATCCTCCTTTTCTTCTATCAGATTGCCTGTATACGGAAACAAATCTGCCACATTGAAGATAGGTGATATTCCTACTCCAGGTGGTAGTTGTATTTCATAGGCATTTGCTGAAAACTTTCGCAAGATCTTACAAGGCCCTATCTTCTTATACTTCAGTTTATTGTACGTACCTCTAGGGAACTGCTCCTTATGCAAGTGTACTATAACTTCATCCCCTACTTCAAAATGAACTTCTCTTCTCCTTAAATCTGCATGTTCCTTATACTTCGAGCTGCTGTCCTGTAATTTTGCGTTCACCTGTTCGTGTAAATCCCTCATTGCGTTTGCAAAATCTTCTCCATACGCACTCCGTCGTTCCTGTAAACCAAGATCTCGAAGTTCATGCACTCCACGAGGGTGAATGCCATAAAGGATTTGAAAGGGACTGAGACCCGTGCTATGATTCGGCGAATCGTTGTAAGCAAACTCTACTTGCGCTATCACTCGGTCCCACATTCAAGAATTCTCCCCGACTAAGCTGCGTAACAGATTTCCTAGACTTTTGTTCACAAATTTTGTCTGCCCGTCGGTTTGCGGGTGATAAGCAGAACTGTAGCTTAATTGGGTCTTCATTTTTTTCCATAGGGTACGCCAAAAATGTCCCGTGAACTTCACATCTCTGTCTGATAGGATGGTTGTTGGTAACCCGTGTAATCTGACAATCTCATTAAAAAACAAGTGGGCCACGTGAGTGGCGTCACTAGTTTTCTGACAAGGTACAAAATGTGCCATTTTTGAGAAACGATCCACCACTACCATCACCGAATCATAACCTTTCTGCGTTTTTGGTAGTCCCAACAAAAAATCTAAACTCACTGAATCCCAAGGTCTGCTTGGAATAGGCAATGGCGTATATAACCCTGTGTTCTGGCTATGTCACTTCGCTAGTTGACACACCTTACACCTAGCCCCAAAACGTTGTACGTCTCGTCGCATTCTTGGCCAAAAATAAAAATGAGTAAGTTGCTCCAAGGTCTTTTCAATATTGAAGTGTCTAGCCAATCCCCCACTGTGTTTTTCACGAATGATATTCTCCCTCATAGAACAGCTGGGGATACACAATTGTCCTCCCTTAAAAATCAATTTCTCCTCTATGTTATAGTCCAACCAAGGACTATTTCCCCTTGTCAAAGGGTTTTGGCAAGCCTCATAGGCTTCTCTGAAATCTGTGTCCGTCTTATAAAGATCCCGTAAATGATCAAAGCCCAAAACCTGCACAATGCTTTCCTGTAATAGTAAAGCTTTTCTGCTCAATGCGTCGACCACCTTATTTGCTTGTTCGCTGATATGTTTCAGCACAAAATTAAAAATCTGCAAGTACTCCACTCATTTGGCATGTTTATGATTAAGTTTGTGTTGCTGCATTACATATTGTAATGCAGAATTATCTGAAAACAGCAGGAACTCGTTCCCCAACAAATAATGCCTCCAGTGTCTTAGAGCCTGTACCACTGCGTAAAATTCATTGTCTTATGAGGAGTACTTCTGCCTACTCTCATTCAGTTTTTCACTGAAAAATGCTACCAGTCTGTCCTCCTGACTGAGTACAACCCTGATTGCTGTTCCACTATCATCGCAACGTACCTGAAATAATTTTTGAAAATCTGGTAGCCTGAGAATCGGTCTTTCTGTAATTTTTCTTTTCAATAGCTGAAAGCTTTTTTCTCCTGCTTCTGTCCATCGAAAAGGTTGGCTGGCCTTTTTGATGGTCTCCAACATAGGAGCACAAATTCCGCTGAAATTTGTAATAAACTTCCTATAGAAACTTGCTAATCCATGGAAACTACATACCTCAAACAAATTCTTCGGCGACGGCCAATTTATGATTGCTGTCACCTTTTCTGGATCCATCTTCAATTTGTTCTCCGCTATCACAAATCCTAGATAAATTAACTCTCTCTACAGAAACATACATTTCTTCAAATTTATCAACAACTTGTTCTGTTGTAGCTTCTCCAACACTTTACGCACATGCAGAAGTGTTCTTCTCATGTCTTACTAAAAATAAGAATGTCGTCCAAATAAACAATTACGAACTTCCCAATATATTCCTTTAGCATCTCATTCATGAGTCTCATGAATGTGCTAGGCGCATTGCTCAACCCGAACGGCATGACCAGCCATTCATATAAGCCTTCATTGGTTTTAAAAGCTATCTTCCGCTCGTCTCCCTCACGTATCCGAATCTGGTGATATCTGATTTTTAAATCTATCTTAGAAAAGTAAGCTGCCCCACTCAAACAGTCCATCATATCATCCATACACGGTAACAGAAATCTGTACCATATGGTGATTTTATTGATGGCCCTGGAATCAGTGCACATCCGCCATTCTCCTCCCTTTTTGGGGGCGAGAACTGTTGGTACAGCACA
>APFE031650485.1:37601-62987 GCA_000404065.3 Pinus taeda | reverse complement strand
TTGCAATATGTTTGGTCACAAAGCTGTTGATTGCTATAGAAGGAATAAGAAACATATAAGATGTTATGCATGTAACATGCTTGGACACATAGCAAAGGAATGCAGGAAAAGATTTTGGGCACCATACCAAAAGGAGAAAACATCATCACAGATGAAGATATGGAAGAGAAAGGAAGTATAGCCAGAAAGAGGTAATATAGCAGAGTACACAGACATGACAGACTTAGAGGAAGCTGAAAATGTGGAACCTCTGCGTTCTAAATCTCATATGCGTGTTTCATGAAGACAAGTCGCGTATATACGCGAGTTAGACGCTGCACAGCCGCGTATATGATGTTCTGAAAGAATGCAATAGCACAGAAGTCTGATATGGTTTAGTCACTATTTGATGATAGCATGGCACAGGTTAAGGGGGAGAGTATACTTAAATAATGCATTGTTGGCATTTTTGATGAGAAGTCTTTGGTGATGATGCTTATGTAGCTAAATGATACATCTTGCTACTTATTGTTGGTCGGTCAAAAGAACGGTATTGCAGGTTACAGGAATGGATGCTAATGATAGATGCTTATGGTACAGATCATACACGGTAGATGTTGGTCTTGATTAGATTGCTGGTCTTTGTTTTATTAGCCCACTATGCATGGGATGGATGATGTAATGGTTCTTGTTGTTGAGTCATGTATATGTACTTGGTTGTCATTTGTAAACAATTGGTATATCCCCACTTAGTTGAATGGATGAGTTTAAAATTCCCACTTGGTTGGGAGAATGATGTATGTATAGAGTCATGTTATGCTTTTGCAGACCTTGCATGTGCTCAGGGGGAGCATGGACAGATTGGTACATCTCGACATATGCAAAGGGGGAGCTCAATCAGAGATTTCAGCAGATACTCAGGGGGAGTATGGACAACAGATGGAGATCAAAGAAGAGAATATCTTGGTCCGCCCTTTGCCCTTGATGTCAAAGGGGGAGAGTGACTTGGTGTGGTTGTTGCCATCAAGTCCAAAGGGGGAGATTGTTGGCATTACGATTCAAGTGTTGTCCTTGATGGCAACTCATTCAGAGGTATGATACAGGTGATGGCAACTCACTCAAAGGACATATCATAGTGCAGCAGGTAAAGAGAGAGATATATGCAGGTTGACCGTGATGAAAGTGCATATATACGCGGGTTATCTGAGCAAAAGGCGCGTACACGTACACACACAGGTTCACAGAAGGAAAGGCGTGTACATGTCAGAAACCATGGTTTTGGTCCGTGGTATTTGGTCCATGGTATTTGGTTCGAAATGACGACCCCAGGTATTGGGTCCAAGGTATTGGTTCTACATGGTTTTGGACCATGGTATTGAGAGAAGCCTAAACCTATATAAGGAGAAGATCATTAGGCCAAGAGGGGGTGCAAGAGTGAGCAAGTGATGAACATCTGATAAAGTGTGAGATCTAGATGTTGGTTATGGGTTGGTGATGCCTTGCTTGACCTGAACCAAGGAGGCACTCATGTGAAAGATGATGAACGATGGATCGAGATCTTAAGGCTTGTAAGGATTATCATTATATGGTTTGATTATAGATAGACTAGATCTATTGACGCATGTTTATTGTATGAATGTTATGATCTGGGTATGACTGATGTTTGGAACAACTACAATGTTATGAGTAAATATTTGCAGATCTGTATGCGGGTTGGCTTTGGAAAAAGCAAGTATGTACGTGGGTTTGGTTCATCATAGTAGCGTATACATTATATTTGAAGCTGAAGTTAGATCTGGTTATTGTGGCAGACTTCTGTTGTCTGTTCTATGTTCTAGTGACTGTATTATTGATAGGTTTTCAGTGTTTCAGTATTGGGTAATTCAGAGAGTGGTGATTCAGATTATGATGTTGTGCTTCATGGATCTAGTATGAAAATTAATGAAACGTGGTCCCGGGAAGATTGTAGAGTTCAGTAGGCCGACGCCTACGTACTGGTAAATGGATCGGCTAGTGCAAAAGCTAAGGGGGTTGTAGCTCCCTTCAAGGAGAGGCTGGAAAACGAGTGAAGGTTGGAGCCTTCAGTAGGCCTGCACCTATGTACTAATAAATGGATCAGCTAGTACAAGAGCTAAGAAGGATGTAGCCTTCTGCAGGTAGAAGCCTGTGTACTGGTATAAGACCGCACCAATACTATTGTAAAAGAAGTTTCTTATTAAAGGAAGATAGAGACGAATTGCAGCAGGTGGTTTTCACCCAGATTGGGTTTCCACCTTATATCATGGTGTTCATGTGTGTGGCTTATGTGTGATGATCTGTTCTGTTATACTGCTCCTATTTACTGTTAATATGGTTAATAATGTTCTGATGCATTCACTGAAGATAAACTAACTGAATCATAAGATTGCTGTATGTACGCTAGTTGCATTTAACACAGTCGCATATATACGTGGATATCTTGTACTGAAGTAGAGTATATGAATCTAAGTATGAAAATGAAAAAGTATCTGATTTTCTAATACTGATTCACCCCCCCCTCTCAGTATTATTTCCAACACTTACTTCCTATTATTCGATACTATTTCTTGGGTGGACAACCCTTTGAATCGACCTATTACATTTTTCGCTATGCATATTTCGAAGATTTATAATATTATTATCCTAACTTATAGGCTTTAAGCCCCAAAACTGTTACGCGGGACCTCCACTACCCAACAGGTCCCCAACACAATCATCATGACTCATCCCGAGTCACTCGTTGGTGCAGCGATCCGCTCTACCTAGACTCCGCAGTTCACCTTCCTGTGAGTGACGCACTACTCCCTATTTGTCTCCTGCAACACTTCTTCCAGCTCCTACTCCAGTGTCGCTACCAATTCATGCAACCGATACTTCTCATTCTGCTTCATTTGGTTAACACAGAACACCCCCTCATAGGATTTTAGCTCTAGCTGGGGTGCCGCATATGGGAACTCCTTGTACAAACGCAACCATTTTCCAATTTCATATCTTCTGTATGCACTTTCTACAATAGCTTGTGTTGCAATTTTGCAAGACTCGTGCTACTGTCCGTGAGATCCCAATCTTCAAGGTTGATCAGAGATGAAATATTAATTGTAATTCCACCATTTGTCTCTATATTTACAACCTTTCCCTTATCTTTCATGGTTCGTTGTCCAACCCATGGGTAGGGCAGCGAAATCTGGACCAGTTCTACTTCGTGTTTATAAATTTCTAGTACATCCCCTACCGGTGATGCTGAACTTTGCACGGTGCCCGCAGTTGTCAACACCATCCTTTTCAAAAATCCCGACACCTCCAATGGCCATATCACAACTCTCGGCCTTACTCCTTGAGTGTATATAGAGAATAGTTCCATATCGGAAGGGAGGCACAATAGCTTATGGTTCTCAGAAGTGTAACTCATTCGGTGGATGCCCCCCTATGATTTATAGGTGCCTCAAAATTCAAATTCATGGGTTCCCGCCTTTTCTACTGCCCTCAAGCTAAGCCTATGGCAGATTGTTTGAGATCCAGCTCATACGCCATCTCTTAATTGCCTGCCACCCGCTCCCTTTTGCTATAACTCAGACATCATGTCATGAATAATGACAACAACAATCACCTTTCTTCTTGTCAATGCAGCAGTGCAGCCCTTTCCGCGCAACCTCGACCCTTGTGACAGATCAAATCTATGCGCACCCCGGTTGTCGCACAACTGCTCCCCAGACTGCTTTAACATCTTGCCCTCTCTTTCAACTGGCTAGAGCAGTGAGGCTGTCCTTCGAGCGGTTAGTCAGGCAGTCGGCCCACTCGTGTAGAGCTTCAGGCGACTGCCATTTACTCTTCCCGGGAAGGGGTCTTCGTTGAGCTTAGCAATCTGGACTGTGCCTCCATCTGTAACTTCTTTGACTACATAAGGTCCCAACTAGTGGATGTGGAGCTTACCCAGGAAGTTTTCAAACTTGTTGTCATATAATAATACTAGATCATTTTCTTTGAACATGCACATCTTGATATGGCGATCATGCCATGCCTTTTCTCACTACTTTTGTACTTGTTGATGAAATCTTTCCAGAAATTGCTCCTCCTCTAGTTCCTCCAGTTGCACGATCCTCTCTTCCAAAGCCACATGGTCTTCCATGCCTGTCACCACTGCTATTTGTAAACTAGGTACAATGTACTCCATGGGCATGATGGCTTCCTTGTCGTAGACTAACTAGAAAGGTGTCTGGTCTGTCAACTTTTTCCATGTTGTTCGGTATGCCTATAACACAACAAGTATGCGTAAATCCAAATCGTTGCATTGCGCATTACATACCTTGGTCAACGCTGTCTCCAAAATTTTGTTAAATGCTTCAACAGTCCCATTTTCTTGTGAATGGTGCAGTGTACTCTATTGATGGTATATCTGAAATTCCTCAGTGAGTGCGCTGATAGTCTCATTCAGGAAATGTGTTCCGCAGTCGCTCATTAGAATTTTCAGGCATCCAAATTGCGTTAACACATTCTCGAACAAAAATTTCGCAGTTGTAGTGGCCGTGCAATCTTTAACTGGTTGTGCTTCCACCCATCGGGTCAAGTACTCTGTGGCCGTGATGATATACCATGCCCCCTCTTTCCTAGAGGTGTGATTGGCCCCATAAAATTGATCACCCATTTCTCAAATGGTTGCAGCATCGTTTGTGGCTTGAGCGACATTTCATCCCTCCACGATGGTTTCCCAGTCCATTGACATGCATCGCAAGCCTGACAGCACGCTTTCAAATCTTGATGTAAAGTTGGCCACCATAGTCCGGTGTGAAGAATCTTCTGTGCTGTGGTGCGGTCCTCCTAATGTCCTCCAACAACCCCCCCATGTGCTTCAGCCAAAATTTGTCCTTGCTTGAATTCAGGTACATATCTATGTAATATTTCATCATTTCCCATTTTGTAGAGGTGCCCTGTAATAATAGTAAAATCTGCTACGCGTATCACCAATTATTACTTTTGCTGAACGGAATATCCCTGCGGCATGGTCCCTATGGTTAATAAGTGGATTATATCCTCAAAATGGCCATCTGCGACGCACACCGCATACTGTTGTGCATCTAGTAGTCCTTCCTCTAAGTTCGCGGGCTCTTCACCGTTCTCAATCCTGGACAGGTGATCTGGGCCTACGTTTAGGCGTCCCAGCTTTACAACAACTTCGAAGTCATATTCTTGAAATAATAGCAACCACCTACAAATGCGCCCCCCCAACAAAGGCTTGTTCACTAGGTATTTTAGTGCAAAGTGGTTAGTATACATCTTGTGTCCTCCAAGCAAGTAGTGGTGGTATTTATGGAGTGTGTATACCATCACCAATCCTTCTCGTTCAGTAGTGGAATAGTTCTTCTCAACTTTTGACAATTGTCGACTTGCAAACGTGATCGGTTGATCGATTCCTTGCGCTCCTTCTTGTGTGAGTACCGCTCCCAACACGATACACGATGCATCAACATGCACGTGAAATTCGATGTCCCATTTTGGAAAGACCAATATAGGGGCTGATGCCATCTTTTCCTTAAGCATTTCCAAACTTTTGTTACATTCTTCATTCCAACAATACGTAGCATCCTTTTTCAGTAATTGTTCCATTGGTGTTATGATCTGTGCGTAGATTATTATGAACTTCCGATAGTAACCAGTGTGTCCCAGTGTGGTGCGAAATTGTTTGACACTTCGTGGCACTTGCAGGTTGAGTATGACAGCAATATTTGCCAGATCCACCATCAGACCTTTCTTACAAACTACATGGCCAAGCAGGTTTCCAAAGGGGACGAGGAAAGTACACTTCTTTAGGTTAAGCACAATCTGGTGTCGTCGGCAAGTATTTAGCATTAACCATAAGCTCATGGTATGTTTCTTAACCAGCCCGAACATGGTCAAATCATCAAGATATACCTCTAAGAACTTGTGTATAAAATCTTTGAATTCCGATACCACAACGCGTGAGAATATTGACGGTGCATTCTTTAGGTCAAAGGGCATCACCGTATACTGAAAGCAGCCCCATTCAGTAGCGAACGTTGTTTTACTCCTATCCTCTTGCGCAATGTTGATCTGGTGGTACCCCGAGAAGTCGTCTGTAAAGGAGTAGGCTTCCTGTCCTCCCACATTTTCCAGTACTTTGTCGGTAAATGGCATCAGAAATGGATTGTTAATGCATGCATCATTGAGCTTCCGAAGATCCACACAGATGCAAATTTCACCTTTCTATTTTTTCTCCTGCACCACCATAGGAATTACCTAGTCAGACTCCATTGATTCAATTATTCTGGCTGCGAGCATCTTGTTCAATTCTTCGCCGACCTTCGCTTTGTAGTTTAGATTCAATCGGTAAGGCCACTGCTTAACTAGCTTCCCATCTGGCTTCAAGGTTATCTTCATCACTCCTAGGTCACCTATGATCCCTTTTAACTCAGTGATTTTAGTCGGGAATAAGTCTTGATACTCTCGACGCAATTCGATGACCTTTTCCACTATGGCATCATCCCAACATTCCCCAAGCATGGCATACTTCAACTATTCTTGCATCCCGATGTTTATTTGTTTCATTTTTAGAGGTACAATGATGTCTGGATCCTCGATTTCTGGTCCGCAAACCTCGTGACTCCCATTTGTTTCCAGAATATTGATATTCCTAGGTTTGTCCTCATCATCTTCTACCTGCACATTATAACATTCCAGGGCTTGGCTCAACTATCTTGACCAATCTAGCTGCATGATTTCTTTGGGTTCTAGTGGTATTTTGAAGATAGCAGCGTTCACCAACTGCAATGCATCCTCAACCGTATCCATCCATTGATCTTCAAACATGAATGTTAACAAAAAACCTTTGCACAAGATATCCCATTCGCCTGTACCATGTCAGAGCTCAGTTACAGTGTACCAGTTCCTCGGAATGACATCCAGGGTATGATAAAATAAGTGTACCCACTCCAGTTGAGGCTCTTCTCCATAGGCTTGGACCCATCTAGTAAGGTGCATGCATAGGTCATCACGTCCATCATATTTCTTAGTTAGTCGTAGTTTTGGGTTCCCAAATCTTATCTACATCATGCGCCTGTAGCTACGCCAATCGTCGAAAGTTCCTTCATGTGTTCCCCACCAGTGCATAGGTGTCACATGCAATGCATCAAACTGTTGGGCCTCTAGAACAACACTTTCAAATTTGGTCAAGAATTCCTCTACTGCTATGAGCCCATCATACATTAGCAATTCGCACTCCTGAGCTTTGATGCAATACATCAACTTAGTCATCATATTGCAGTTTAACATGGTTACCCCATTCAACCAATTATGCCATTGCTCATCTTCCTCATCTGAATCTTCGGTGCCAGATTTTGCATGCCCCCACGATAATCTTCCTTCCACAGTTGGATTGACCCAATCTTGATTTTGTGCTGTAATTTTGTAGATGCAATCTAATTCATCATCACTTCCTTGGTCATGCACAGGCTTAGTGTAACACAGTTCTTCAGCTGGGTCTAGCGGAATGACTACATGGAGTGACTTCTTCTCAAATATCGTTTTCTGGTTCTTTAAACTAATAGCCCCATTCATATTAGTGGCCCAGTGTATCCCTAACAACGTAGGATAAGGGCTACTTTCATCCATGATTTCTATTACCTAAAAGTACATTCGGGTGCTCGCACCTTCTATATCTACTGTAATTCCTTGCAATGTTCCCATGGGTAGGATCTTCTGTTGATTCGCCATCTGCAATTGAATAGGAGACCATTGTAGTGTGGGTTTGCCCATGTATTCCCAAGTTTGTTTAGGTAGTACGTTTGCATCTGAGCCTAAGTCCAAAATGATTTGATCCATATCAAAGTTGCCAATCTACGTTGTTAGTCATATTTCCTGCCTAGTTCACGATGCTTGTTTCCCCAATTTTTGGACCACGTGAGGTTCCCTCGACCCTGCGTACCTAGTTATCAATTCTTGTAATCCTTTCACCAACCAAATGTCACGAAGCAATTTCATACATGTCTATAAAAAGGTAGTTAGCATTGAGGAATCCCTCTCTGGCCTATGTTGATCCTTACTACATGGGGTAGAGACTTCTGTGAAGCTCTTCCTAGCTCCCATATTTGTTTCCTTGTGAACCCCAACATCTTTCTTGGTCACTTTCCTCTTATCCTCCCCTGTATTTGCACCACTTCTGAGCACCATGTTTATTTTGGGGTCTTCCTTGCATGGTTCGACCCTCATCATTGAACATGTTGTGTCGTCGTTGGTTACGCTGCCCTCTTCTCCCATGTCTGTGATATCAATGTGGGGAAATCTATCATTTCATGATCGAACTGCTCACAGTACAGGCATGATATTTTGGTTGGGTTAGTAGAGTCCCATGTATAGTTTCCTGGTCCTCCATAGTTGTAAACAATTAGTTGCCCGCGACCCCTTCCTAGCCCCATTCCTCCCCATCCTCATCCATGTCCCTAGAACCCACTGCGCGTTATTGCCGCGGCTAGATCCCAACCTCGTGCTTCAGTCTGCATTCTTTAGGCAGGTGACTAGTCCATTAATAACTGATAAATACGGAAGTCTCACTCCTCATGGCTCACCGATCTACAAAAGTTGCAAAATAACTGCTGAAGGTTCTTGTTAAATTTTGGTAGTAGATGATAGTTGCCCATGTTGTGCTTTCCTCCCACCTGACAGATTGCAGACCAGAGTGAGGGTGTTGCGCTTGGCCCTGCTTGTGCCTCTGGTTGCAACCACGTTGGTCCCTCCGGTGCCACATAGTTCACAAAAGCCGGATAATGATCCTTATCGTGACCCTGGCTTCTACACTTTATACACCACACTTCCTCCCGAACCTTTGGCCAGGGCACCTTTTCCTTTTTTAAACTCTACATTTCTATACATAGGTTTTGTATTTGCACATGGATTTGTTGAACTCCCAACCCTAGCTCCTGTATTGGAGTTTCATGCAACCTCATCGTTGTATCTAATGCTTCAACCTGGGTTGAGATCTCTTGTTGTGACAGTGATGTCCTCATATGTGGTGTTAATGATGCCACAAACCACGCGCAGTGTTGCGCATCTGACAACATCATGTTCGCCTCGTGGATTGTACTTTTTAATCTCTGATCTAGATCCCATGGAGTTTCACCAGGCATCATCGTGATCTCCTTGAACCCTATGATCAACTGCATTTCTGATTTTGGCTGGCTAAATTATTTTTTCAATTCAGCCCGGATCTTCGTTGTTCCTGCATTTAGGTGATCGCTTGAGTACTTCATATACCACGTCAGGGCACGGTCCTGTGGCACGCTCACTTGGGTAGCCTTTTTGATGTTGTCATCCGTAACTTCATGCGCTTCCCATACTACTGTTACCATGAACCAAAATTGTTATGGATCTTCGCTTCTTGCCCCTTTGAATACCAGCAACTGAAACGCGCTCATCATGTTTAACTTCTAGTTTGCACGTCGGTGCACTAGGTCCCTCTATGAACTCGTACTGCTCCTGTCTCAATTAATCCTCAAAATCCTTCTCCGTATGATTCCAGTGTCTTGACATCAAACATCCCTTAGGCAAATCCCAGTCCTGACAACGAAACCATTTGTTGGCTTATATGGGCCTGACCCAGGTTCGAAAAAGTTAGTTAGCAAACAAATCCGCAGCTACCGGCCCTTTCGGCAACAGCCTGCGGAGCACGGACTGAGGTCTTATCCGAGGTAGCAGGGGAGGGTGTTGGAACCAGGTTTCCACACCCTTGGGATGTCTTGATGTGGTCTAGATGGTTCGCACACCATTCTGTGGCCTCGCGCCACTCCGCTTCCGCGTAGATCTGGAAACAGGAAATTCCTTAATACTTATTATTAGTGAGTTGTTATAAATCATATGTACCTTTTACGGTCTTTAAGCAAACATTTAATATAGATAACGAGTTCGTGCACCCAGAAAAGATATAGAATTTCATAACATAAACATTCGCGCACAAATCAAACAGATATATTAATCATTAACCAGATCCACAATGTTTTAGATTCAACACATGATTTTAGAACCAACTTATCTTTATTCAACTCTTTTTCCAATACATCCAGATCTACCCTGCGCACTCAACTACAGGGGTCTGCACACATAGCTGCAGACTCTACCAAGCCTCTACGCACACAAGTGTAGAGCCTCTACCTACTCCCCAACTTCCCTGACTCAAACTTACAGACACAGAAGATACTGTCTTCACAAACCCATAGCACCAAGATCCATCCAAAACAAGAACTGCCTTTTTCCCTTAGAGTCATGCTCTATTTATACATTCCCATGGTTCGCAGACCAAGGGAAGGCTAACTTACTTCCTATTATTCTATACTATTTCTTGGGCGGATAACCCTTTGACTCGACCTATTACATTTCGCGCTCCACATATTTCAGAGATTTATAATATTATTATCCTAACTTATAGGCTTTAAGCCCCAAAACTATTACATGGGACCTCCGCTACCCAACAACTTCTTCTCAGGTTTCCTTTGGAGAATCAGTCATCAACCTCTAGTTTTATCTATTCTACTAAAGTAGTAGAACTGGTTAATTTACCCGATATATGGCAAACCCTCATCTTTTCCACGGAACAGAAGGAAATACAACTGCATTTCATAGCCTTCTCATGTCCAAAATTTAGTTAATCCACATGCATATTCCAGAGCAATATCCGTCTGATCTCGTCCCTTATTAATGCATGACTGTGATTGATCCAAAATTCAACTAGATTAAACCATAGTCGATAAAATATCATGTCTGAAATTTATATTAACTCTCGTGCATTTTTCGACGCGATCACCGTCAAATATGACTCCTTCAAGTAGATGGTCACGATTAATTGAGCTATTAACTCAGTTTTATAATTTATTGCATCCGTTTTTGGAATTAACATCCATGCTTGTTAGCATGCGATCACCATTAGATCTGTTGCCTATTGATTGGATGGTTCAGATCTTCTCCCGGGGTTCTCACGAATTTTGTCGGGGTTTTCTTCATTCCACCAAGAGTTTGCACTTCCACCAAGTTTATCCTGTTTGTAAGTTACATTTCTTAAAACATATTCAGACTATTCAATACATAGTGAGTGAAGATTTAAACACGATAACACAAGATTATATAGAATCTAGTTCTAAAGGGCTCAAACTGGAAATCATTAGAACTCAAAATTATTTTGAAGGAAATTAAAGCCTCCGGGATTGGCCATTCATGCATGGAATACATAGAGACAGAGAGATTTCAAATTTTACAATCTAATCCTCCACAGCCAAATCCCTTTACATTAATTCAAAACTTACATAAATACCTGTACATACAACAACCAGACCCTAAATCAATGGATCGAAACTGCTTAATCCTATCTAATGTGCATGATATTCTCCTCGAGAATCTCAACTAAGCCTAAATACTTGAATTAATTACAAGATAAACCAAACCCTGAATTCTAGCTCAAATCCTATCTAGAAAGCTTTGTAAAGTGACAACTAAAGGATCCCACTCCTTTGCTTGTAAACATTTTTTGTATTTTTGGAATAAAATTCGAAGCCTTTTATCTTCAAGCCTTATGCTCCTGCATCAGGGTCTATAGAGCCAAATATGTAACAGATGGATTTGTAGACAAATATAAGGCACATCTTGTGGCTAAGGGATTTTCACAGGTTGAAGGAATTGACTATTCTAAGACTTTTTCCCATGTCTCCAAGATGGATTCTGTTCGTCTTGTGCTTTCTCTCGCAACCTCCCAAAGCTAGGAAGTTTACTAGATGCATGTAAAGAGTGCATTTCTACATATGTTGATCTACATTAGGAGATTTACAGAGAGAAACCTCGTAGTTTTGTGTTGTTGGGTGTGGAGCATGATTATTCAAAGGTCTTTGTTTTCAGCCGGATGTATACCCCAAGAAGATTGTACACCTCTCCACGCAGTGGGGTACGGGGGGGATTTGTTCCCCTTGCGGGGCTTTGGGAGGGCTAATCCCCCCCCCCGGTTGGGGGTTCTGGGGGCCAGCAGTCCCCTGACAGGGGTTTCGGGGGTAGGGCTCTCGAAGCTAAAAACAAATGTAAAATTGCCTTGTAAAAGTATAGTAATTTCTAGTCAATCTGTTTTGTTCATTAGGTAGATGATCTGACAATAGAATTTATGTTTAGTTTAGGGGTTTTTTTCCCTAGAAGGCAACCCCTCTCTTTTTATGAGGGTATTGTTAAGAAATTTACCCAAGAACACAAATTAATTACGGAGAATCACTGAGAGAAACAAATATAAAAATAACCAGCAACAACCATAAACACATAAACACACATGTTTATCTGGGAAAACCCCAAATCTGGGGAAAAGCCCGATCATATTGAAATTTCATTATCCTTGGCCAAAACCCTGGCCAATTCGGCCAAGTGAACCTTCACCACTCACCTCCAGGCCCTTGCATTACAATGAAGTCCTTCCAGCCATTTATAGGATCCATTACATATAATACCACGGGAAAAATACCATGGGTGCACAATACCATGTGCCCCAAAACCATCACTGTTTAACCTCCTTTGACTCTATTTGAGTCAAGTTTACTTAACAATTCCCCTCTTAAACTTGATTTGGGGTTCCTTGACTAACTCCAGCCAAACCTGCTAAGTGAGACAATCCCGCTCACTCTAGCTCTTACCCCCCTCAAGGTTTTTACCCGGGGTATTGTTAACCCGACATCGCCCCTATCACCTAGGTCTAAACCAGACTTTACCGGTGATTACCCAAGTGTACACATGCCTTACCAGGTCTTACAATAGTATGCCCATTTACATGCAATAATTTTGACTCCATTAATTCTATTTTTTTTTGTTTATTACTGCTGCTATTCTGACCCATCTTTTCTCAATTGTGGGCATCCTGGTTTTGTTTCTTTGCTGCCTTCTTGCCAAATTTAACTGCCTTTAAATTCTGAGATGAATTCTTGAAACCCGCCTGGGGTGACTTCACCAAGAGGCCTTAATCTAGATCTGGAGCGTGATAACATGCGATGCTTCTTGTTTGGTTGATCTATATCCATGGCATCAACATTCTCTTCCATGCCACTTGACCTTTCTTGCTTACGACCTTGCTGAGACACAGATCTGCTCTGAGCTCTCTCTATTGCTGCCAAAGGATCCCACAACAACAACTGCTCCTCCTCCTCCTGATCCTCTACCTCCGGTCTCTTCGCCTGCAACAACTCTTTCATGGCCGTTACAGATTGCAGCTTCCTCGCCTTCATCTATCTGCCTTTGTAGAACCTTGTTTTGACTGCATTTAGATTAGATTTGCGAACAAACTATGCATCAACCCTTTCTATGTCTACAAGGCTAAATAACCCTTGGCAACAAAAGCATTTTTCTGAAGCCAATACACAACCTTTGGGTCTGATACCAATTGTTAGGAAATTTACCCAAGAACACAAATTAATTACGAAGAATTACTGAGAGAAAATAATATAAAAATAACCAGCAACAACCATAAACACATAAACACACATGTTTATCTAGGAAAACCCCAACTCTGGGGAAAAACCCGATCATAATGAAATTTCATTATCCTTGGCCAAAACCTTGGCCAATTTGGCCAAGTGAGCCTTCACCGCTCACCTCCAAGCCCTTGCATTACAATGAAGTCCTTCCAGCCATTTATAGGCTCCATTAGATATAATACCACGTGCAGAATACCATGGGTGCACAATACCATGTGCCTCAAAACCATCATTGTTTAACCTCCTTTGACTCTATCCGAGTCAAGTTTAATTAATCGATATTGTATTGAGGCTGTGTAATAGATGTGTATTGTCCGAGCAAGAAATAGAGAGGTGAGACTGTGAGAGAAAATAGAGGATATTACAGCAGATCTGCTATAGGTTGTGTCTCTTCATTTTGCTAGATAATAGAAAGGAAGGACTGGCTGTTTGGGGTGGACGTAGCCCAAACTAGGTGAACCACGTATATTTGTGTCTCTTTGGTTTTATGTGTTTGTGTTTTTCCGCATATTATATGTCTTGCATTTCTCTGTCATATATATAATTTTTCTAACATGTGTAGGATCCTTCACTTGTCTATAGGTTTCGATGATCCTTATGTGGCCTCAAAAACGATCCTAGATCTTGGTATGATAAGATGGATACATTTATGCTTTCTTAAGGGTTCAATATTTGCACTTTGGTCCGATAGTCTACATTAAGAGATAGGGCTCTGATTTATTGATTCTAATTCTATATGTGGATGATCAGATCATCTCAAGGAGTTCTCCATCTATGATTATGAATCTTAAGGAAGCATTGAAGGAACATTTTTCTATGACATATCTTAGCCTTCTACATTGCTTTCTTGTCTTGCAAGTTCACCAATCTTCAAAAGGAATCACCATATTCCAGCAAAACTATGCTCTTGATTTTCTTTATCATTTTGGCATGGCTAATTGTAAGCCTACACCTACTCCTTTTCTATCTGTTGTTACTCTTACTATCAGTTTCACCACTCCCTGGGTGGATCCTACAATGTATCACCAACTTGTTGGTAGTCTACTTTATTTGACACACACCTGTCCTAACATTTCTTATGCAGTTGGGCTAGTTCTAGATTCCCTTAGGATCCTAATTATAGTCATTGGAAAGCAATGAAACATATTCTTAAATATATTCAAGGAACTTCTAATTTTGGCATTTAATACACTATTGGTTCTCCTAATCTTGTAGGTTTTACGTTTTTTGACTAGGTTGGATCAACAGACGATAAAAAATCCACCTTTGGATTCTTTTTGTCTTGGATCTGCGCCTATTGCTTGGTCTCCAAGAAACAATCAACATTTGCATTATCTATAGTAGAAGTTGAGTATCGAGTTGTAGTTCTCGCAAGTAAATAATTTATTTGGCTATGACCATTATTGCTTGAGTTTGGAACTCAACAAGATCAACCTACTCTTATGTGGTGTGATAATCATAGTGTGATACAAATTTCTAGAAATCCTCTGGTGCATCCACAAAACACATTGAGATCCATATGCACTTCATTCACCAACTTATTCAAGATGGAATCTTTAGCCTGGAATGTGTACCCACTAAAGAACAAATAAAGAAATAGTTTTACAAATTCCATGACATCACCAAGGTTTCTTTAGTTACAACACATGCTTGGAGTGGAGGAAGTTGTCATTGGGGGGTCCTCTTGAGCCCTCCTTCCTTCCTCTCTTCATTTTCTTTTCTTTATTTCTTTCTCTCTTATGTAAAATTGTACATGGGTACTTAAAAAGGCCAAGTTGCCAAGACCCATTTGTGTTCCTTTTTCTTTATTTTCCTCCCTACGTTTTGCTTATGGAGGGCGTTAAAGTTCCAATAAAAAAGTCTTGAAACACATAAGCTTATGTAGCGATCTTATCAATTGTGTTGTCAATCTTATCCTTATTTGTTGAGTCATTGGTCTTATCTTCTAGCTACTGCTAGAAAATTCTATTATTCCTATAAGTTAAGTTCTTGTACAGATCATTTTCTCAAGCAATAAAGTATGTTTTCTCTTCATTCTTCATCTTGTGACCTCTTGGTTGAAGGATTGTTTAGTTTTGTAGCATAATCCTTAGGTATTTTAATTCTCTTTCACTAAAAATCCTCTAACATAATTTTGAATAACATGTTTTCATTAAATTTAACATGAAATTTATTTTTTCCAATTAATTAGAGAATTCAAGCAATGCCTTATCTAAAAAAAAGTTTTAATAATAACTTTTCCTGAAGAAAAAAAATGCAATTCTATTAATTATGCTGTAAGGCGTTCCCCTCTGAAAAGAACTATCTTCGCTGCCCTCATGTCATAATCTGTGCCATTTGATCTTTTGTTATATGATTGGGTTAAGATTATCCATTGATTTGAATGGTTGATACTAGGTCCCAAGTCCATCCATTTGCCAACCGCACAAACCGCTTTCCCAACTGCACAAACGACTCTAGCTTATGTCCATATCAGGGTCTCAACTGCACATGGTTGTGTACATTTTTGTAAAGCGTTTATTTCTTAGTCTTAGTAGCACCAAAACTGGGGTTACCCATTTTAATTCTGTGTGCGCCTTTATAAATATAGAAACTACATAATACAGTGTAATATGGCTAACTAAATTGCCCTTATTTCACGGGAATATAGTGATTAATAGAATTGCAGATTCCAAATTATACATTGTTCAATTTGCAATTTTGTGTGCCACGGTTAGTTCAAAATAGGTTGAAATGACTGGGGTACAGTTATCAGTTGCAGGGATTGCAAAAATTGCTTGATAGAGTTGGAGGTTTGAATTTCCAACAAATTAGAGGTTTGAATTTCCAGCAAATTAGATGACAAAATATTCAGCAAAATTTCTAGAAAACTTGGTAGGAAGAGGGTTGCTTTAGATACAAATTAGCCTATGCCCCATAAGGCAACCTTGCTTTGAGTACTCTTGCATAGTTGAAAAATCTTGATAGTTTATCTACTTAGACAATCTCTATGAATTACTTTGAGTAATAAATCTTTGCAAAAACACGACCTTTGAGAGGGTGTGATGTAGGTGAGGCTTATGGGATTTAGTGTCATGAATATTGGGAGATTTGGAAATTCATGGGCGTCCTCTTCCCTCTGCCTCATTGCACAGTAGGTAGTTGAAGTTTCCAAAATGTTTCTCTTCAAATGGATTTCCAAACAACCTTGTGCAATCCCTTGAAGGGGTCCTCTATATAGAGTTAGGATTCCATCCAGTGAGTTTTCCCAATCTAAAGGTAATTTTTCAGTTATTTACTCTAGATTGAATTGTGTTGCTTATTTACCAATTCTATTTATAAATAACGATAGAAATATAAAACTTGATTGAAACTCAATAACCATGCAAACGAATACAACCAATAGCAACATATAAAATCATACATTTAATATGAAAATCAATTAGCTGTAGCCGCGAGGATTTAAAGAACTAGTGGTTAAAAAGATGAAACCCTTGGATTTCCCTCTAAAAAAAACCCAAAGGGTGCCAGAGATGTAGTTCCGGAGGGGGCGAACTATTAAGAATCAAACCAATACAGAGATAATTGTATGGAATCTAAGTAAACAACCAATGACAACATAGCAAACCATACATTTAATACAAAAATCAATTGCCTGTAACTGCGAGGGTTTAAAGAACTAGTGATAAACCCTCGGATTTCCCTCTCAAAAAAACCCAAAGGGTGCCAGGGAGGCAGTTCCAGAGGGGACAAACTGTGAAGAATCAAATCAATACAGAGATAATTGTATGGAATCTAAGTAAACAACTCTGAGCCGGCATAAACAAGAAATTATACGGGTAAAATCATCAATTAAGTAACATAAGATAAATGACTGTGACAGGGCCACGTGGCCATGAATCAAAATAAACAGTTCCAAACCCAACCGCTACAACATTTCCATAAATTTGAATTCAAGAAAATTGGAAAATCATTTGTTCACAAGAAACCATAATTTCAAAGGTATGAAGATCCATTAAGTCAGAGCCTAAAAAATAATGAACTTGGTAGAGTAAAATTACAATAAGAAGTTTTCATCTTCCTCAAAGAAAATGGAACCAGTAAAACCCTAAGATACAACATTATAAATTAAGAATTTTGAGCAGCAACGAAAGAAAACCATTGAATGTTCAATATAGCAATAAATTTTGCCATTAGACTACACTCCAATAGACTGAGGTGTATCTGTCGTTCCATCCTTAAAGAGGTGATGGTGGAACAATTGTTTGAGGTCTGATGAACACCATGCAGAGTTGGTGGGTAACTTGTGAGGAAGCCAGAACTTGCAGACTTAACAGTTGACAACCTGAATCATCAGAAAAAACAAGTAAAAATTGTAATAATACAGAAACCATACCCACCATGATGGGTCTCTGATGCACTGAGCCTGTAAACAAGATAATGAGATTGGTCGACGGACCACCACCTGCAAATAATCACAACAAAGGTAATCTTAGATACCCAAACATAGAAACTGGAGACCAGAGTAATAAAGGAAGAAACAAAAACATGAATTACTTGTGGACAGTTCCCGAGCTATAGATTCCTTTGAGGGTTGAGAAATTCAAATGGGCTCTCGAAAACCAGCATTTCTAGTAACATCAAGTGTGGAAAAGGTCAAGGGGCCACCATCGCCAGAAAGAATTGCAGAGAGAAACCCTTCCTGAATGAGCAACATAAATGGAGTGCTGAGGACAAAGTTAGGTCGGGTGGTTACCGAAAGGAACCCTAGAACAAAGTTGACTGTTCAATCCAGAGCCAACATATCAATGCTTGTGGCAAATCCAGGTGGCACCCGAGAGTTCCAGAGCCTAAGGCCGGATGGCCACCCATCAATAATCAAGTTAGGGATGTTCAGTGATTTAAAGTGCCAGTACTATGAAAAATGTTAACCTTTTTATGCAGTAATTTAAAGTGACAATACTATGAAAAATGTTAACCTTTTTATGCAGTAATTTAAAGTGATAGTACTACAAAAAATGTTAACCTCTTTAAATCTAGTAATCAATGTCAAACTTCATGCTACGTTATCAGTCTGCAGATGTGATATAAAATGTGTGTCAATAATATTTGGATGGGGTAATAATATTAATTACTACTTATACTTTTATTTATAATTTTCCTATGTACGCATAAGGTTTATATTCATCAAAACCTAATGCTAATTTCACGTTGGAATTTTTTTTTATACTTGTAAATTGAGACCATTTAGTTTCTAGAATGTTTTCTTATATAACCTAATGGTTTATAATTATAACTCTATATTAATACGGTTTCAGTTTGGTGTCTGTAGGCTAAAGTCATTGGAGATACAGTCAAATTCCACATATATATCCCCAACTTTCTTTCCAGAGATTTTTCATTTTTGGCTTTTCAAATTGATAATTGTTTTCCTAGTCATAACTTTGTTTTACATTTAAATGACACGTATCATTAATGCTGATACTTAACCCTACAAGGGCTAGGATTTTGTAACCCGATTATAGTCTGATAGGGATAATGGAGGCTTGGCCTCAGGATTGTAGACTGTATAAAGTAATTCATTTATTTTCTTATAGTACCTAATGTAATTTCTCTCTCTTACCTGAGTATGAAATTGTATTACATGTTAGCTTAAATGGAATTCTCTGTTTATCTCGCTAGTCTTATTTGATGAATCTCATTTGTGTGTGTGAGTGCATCCAAGTATTAATGATTTTTCTTTCCAAAAGTTTCTATAGTTATTGTTAAGTCAAATTATGTATTAAAATATTCACCTTCTAGTGTCCTCCAATTCTTGATTTTTCTATAGGTTTTCTTTTTGACTATATAATAAATTTCTTATACTAAATTAATATTATTATAAGAGTTTATCTATGCATATAAGGCATATATGGCTTAATTTCTTGAACATTTCTCAAAATTATCTATCAAAACTATCTATACTACAGTGGTTGAAAATTTAGTATATCTATGTTTCTGGCTTTTTCTAATATCATTGAGAACTATCTACACTATAATGGTTGACAATTTAGGATATCTATGTTTTTCTTCTATAGAATATGTAGAAATTGTGAATAATATGACACTTATTCATAGAGATTATCCTGATTATACACTATTTGTGGAATCATGCATAATACATAACCTCCTCTACGGTGATCATCAATTTTGCAGAATTAAGAAACAATCGCATGCCCACATTGAAACATCAATCACACATATCAACACAATATGTAGCGGGGAAAGCATATAGCTGAAAACCCCTCAACTCTCTATATATTATAATGATAGGGAACATGTAACAATACATAGTACAATACTCCTCACAAGTACTCAGTACTATCTTCGCCTGTTAAACACAAACTAGCTCAGATCTGAATCAATCACAGGTTCAAATCTCCTCCACTGTTTGCCTGCCTCCACTGTGCAATCCCTGCTGAGAATAGAACCAAATGTATGATCCAAACTCGTATTCCCTTGGTTTGTACTGCACAATCCTAATTGGAAATCTCAATCCATTGATTGTGCAAATCTCAGGCACAGCTATAGTCACAACTGATAGTAGACTCACCCTTTCACCCACCTCTAACACTTGTCTCCACTGAACTGTCCATGCAATGAGTTAACTGATGTATTCTTTAGTTATTTATGAGTTAAAAGAGTGAATTAATAATAAAATTACACCACTCATCACTAGTGTATTTTTTAGTTAGACTAAATACAACTAGTTCAACTAAGTCAAACTGAACACAACTCCATCAACTCTTCAATCAACTCCACCAAACTCAATCACTTGAGTTCTAATTGAAGTCCATCATGCAATAGCTCAACTAACCCATAAGAAAAGCACATTTCCTTCTGGCAGTTGCATGTGCCACATCTATAGCTCGAACTGAAGTGCTGCAAGAGGATAAGATAATGTTCATAGTCCAAATATTATTAAGAGCTAATAATATTCGACTGTTCTATTTTAGCCTGGAAATCTAAAAATAGACTCCGCCCATATGTCTAAAAATAGAGGTCCATCTATTTTTACCAACATGACCAATCATCCACAAATATCATCCTGCAACTCATAGACCATGATCCATATGTCTAAAAATAGACATAGTCTAAAAATAGACTTTGCGCCAAAAAAATAGCTAGCGGGCCCACTTAGTGAAGGTGACTTCTTTTCACTAAGATCCATCATCTTGTTGCATTTTCAACACTCCCTCTCAACAAGATATGGATTATTTTCAACCCCTATCCTGCCTCTATGGTATTCGAATTTGCTCCTGGTGAGCGCCTTCGTCAAGATATCGGCATCTTGATCCTCCGTGGGAATATATGAAAGTAACATGATTCTCCGCTGCACAAAATCTCTAATATGATGGTACCTAATGTTGATGTGCTTGGATCTGTCATGAAATACTGGATTAGCCAAGAGTTTAATGCAACTTTGGTTATCCCAATAAATCACAGTAGGCTCCAAGTGTGACCCGAACAACCCGACCAAGCTCTTCCTCATCCATATAGCCTTGCATGCAGCCAAACTTGCTGCCATATACTCGGCCTCTACTGAACTAAGTCCCACGGATCTCTACTTCCTGCTATACTAAGAAACTACTATCGACCCGATACTGAAGATCTCTCCAGATGTACTCTTTCTGTCCGTTGGGCTCCCTTCCCAATCTGCATCTGTGAAGCCACATAGCTTCACCTCATCCTCCTGTCTGTACCACAATCCATATCCCAATGTGCCTCTGAGATAACGCAATACATTCTTGCCTGCCTTCCAGAAGAGCTTGGTTGGCTTAACCATAGCTTGTGAAAGCTGGTTAATAGCATAGCATATATCAGGTCGTGTATTGACCAGATACATAAGCAACCCCACCAACTATCGATAAACAGTGGCATCCACTACCTCCGCTGAAGTAGCATCCTCCTTCCTCCAACCTCCAAGAAGAGGAGTATAAATAGGCTTGCAGCCATGCATGTTGAACTTCTCCAGTATCTCTCAGGCATACTTACCTTGAGAAACAAATGGTCCATCACTGCGCTGCCAAATTTCCAATCCCAGGAAATAATGAAGGAGGCCCAAGTCCTTCATCTCAAACTCTCTAGCAAGATCCTCCTTGCATGAAAGTATCAACAACTCATCTCCCATCAAAATCAAATCATCTATATAAAGTACAATGATCAACAACTTACCCTCCACCACAATCTGGTATAGGTTAGGATCTGCCTCACTCTTGGAGAATCCAAGTTCGGTGAAATAAGTGTCTATCCGTGTGTACCAAGCACGAGGTGCTTGTTTCAACCCATACAATGCTCTCTTGAGCCTGCACACATGCGACTCGCTGCTGAAGATCTCAAAACCTTCGGGCTACTCTATGTACACCTCCTCCTCAATGACTTTGTTGAGGAACGCAGTCTTCACATCCATCTGATAAATGTGCCACCCCATCTGTGCTGAGAGAGCAAGAATCATCTGTATGGAAGAATACCTTCGACAGGTGCAAAGGTCTCCTCGTAATCGATCCCCTCTATCTGTGAGAAGCCTCGGGCAACAAATCTTGCCTTGTACTTCTCCACACTCCCGTCAGCTACCTGCTTCACTTTGTAGATCCATCTTGAACCCACCACTAATTTCCCTTCCAGTCTTGGGACAATCTCCCATGCACTGTTTCTGAAAATTGAATCATACTCTTCTACTATGGAATCTACCCATGCGGGATCCTCCATAGCTTCCTCGAAAGAGAATGGCTTAGTCATGACACATTTGCTCACAAGAGCCATGTATCCAGTGTGCCGATCAGGTGACTGTCTCTTTCTACGCTATGTTGTAGGTGGTCCTACAACCTTCTTTGCATCTTGAGCCAGTCGCTCAGCTTCTGTAGCTTTCGCCCTCTGATGGTTGGTGCTGCATGAGTGGTCTCTTCCACTCCATGAAATTCATCTTGTGGCTGATCCACATCCTGAAGCTCATCCTTAGGAACTAGTAGCTCCTCATCTACATGCAAGTGTGGCTCCCTCTCAAGCGAACACTTCATGGCTTTCTCCTCCTGAAATTTGATATCCCGTCGAACAATAGTCTTGCGACTGTCTGGAAAATACACATGATAGTTGTGGGGCGTATCAGTGTACCCCACAAATATGCCAACCTCTGCGGTCGGCTCCAACTTCTTCCTGGCATCCTTCGTCACATGCATGTAAATAAGAGAACCAAAAATCCTCAAATGGGAAATATCAGGCCTCTTACCAGAATAAGCCTCCTTGGGTGTACTCATGCGAGATATCTTGTGAGGACAACGGTTCTGCACATATACTACAGTATTGCATGCCTCTGCCCACAAGTGAAGGGGTAGGCCTGATCATGCAACATCGCTCGTGCAGAACCCATGATCTTCTGTTCTTCCGCTCAGCAACCCCGTTCTGCTGTGGGTTATGGGGAGCTATGAGCTCTCTTCGAACCCCTTCTACGCTATAGAAATCCTTGAACTCACCAGAGATGAATTCACCACCATTGTCGCTCCTAAGATCCTTCACCTTCTTCCCAGATTCCTTCTCGAACAGTGCTTTGAACTCACAGAACTTTGAGTATGTCTCGCTCTTCTTCTTCATGAAGAAGATCCAACACTTTCTAGAGAAATCATCAACAAAGATCACATAGTACCTGTGCTTTGCTGTCAAAGCTATAGAGAAATGTCCACACACGTCTGTGTGAATTATCTTAAGGATCGTCGTGGTGCAACTATTGTTCTCGTGAAAGGTGGCTTTCACAATTTTTCCCAAAGTACACCCCTTGCATTGATTTGACTGTGCAAGGGTGCCTTTAGGAAGCCCAGTAGAAATCTACTGCAATATCTTCAAAGCTCCATGGTGAAGGTGGCCCAATCTCGGGTGCCACAGCTCGCCATCCTCCTGGCTCACCACTCCTTCTACTTTGCATGCTATTGCTGCGTAGCCATCTACATGCAATTAATAAAGGTTCTTGATTCGAACCCCTATCTTCCGGGTTTCTCCAGTTATCTTATTGCACAGGAAAGCCTTTCCCTTGCTGAAGACAACATCATATCCCTTGTCTTCTAACATCTTCATAGAGATAAGATTCTTCTTCAATCCTAGAACATGCATCACTTCCTTCAATATGAAGGGTTTACCAGACTCCCTCTCATAGGAAATGGTACCGATACTGGTCGCATTATATCTACCATCATCACCCATCTCGATGTGCACTCCAAGATCTTTCTCATCTAGATCAGAAAACAAATCTCGATCTCCTTTCATGTGAAAAGATGCACTACTGTCCAAGAACCATACCAATCCCATCACACTTGATACTAAGCATGCGGTCAGCAAAAAATCCAGCTCAAACTGCGAGGCTAAGGCCTCTCCCACTGCAGATCCAACAACTTGCTTATTTTTCTTCTTCTGCAGACAATTTGTGGCATAATGTCCATGCTAGTGACAGTGAAAGCACTTCACCTTGGACATGTCCTGCTTCTTGCCTTTCGCACTAGAATGAGAAGCTTTCTTGTTCTTCCCCTTCTTTGCTTTGGCAGCCAAAGCGCAATTTTCTTCATCAGATGCCTTTGATAAAGATCCGTCCCTGGTATTTCGCCTGATCTCCTCTTGCACAAGATCCGACCAAAGTCTCTCCCATCCTGGCAATTTCTCCCGACCATTGACAGAGTCCTGATAGGAATGCCAACTCTTCGGAAGACCAAGGAGAGCCAAGCTCACCAAGTCCTCATCATCGACAGTCACCCCCACACTTCCTAGCTCATCCCGGCATTGGGTGAACTTCGTGAGATACTTGGGTATACTATCTCCATTCTCACACTTAATGTTTCTGAGTTTATCCTTGAGCGCCAACTTCCTATGGTCGCTCTTGCTTTGGAATAAATCTGTCAACGCTTTCCACATCAAGTATGGAGAAGCCTTTCCATGTAGGCTGGATACAATGTGATCCTTCACACCCTCCAACAGAATCCTTCGACACTTTTTTCTCTTCTTTTGCCAAGCCTCAGCTTCAGCAGCATCAGTAGGCTTTGGGACTTCAGCATCTATGAACTCCTTCAACCCATTGTCATCTAACACCGCCTCCATCCTATCTTTCCATGCAATATAATTCGTGCTGCCTTCAAGAGCATACTCCAATCGCAATCCGTTGAAATACATTTCAACTTCGACACCAAGAAAACACTGCTGCAAATTCGAATTCCACCAGCTCAAAACTCAACTGCTTCTGATATAAAATTCGTGAGAACAAAGTATTTCTCATATAGAGATTCACTGTATCGGCATTCACCGGATATCTCAAATTCCAAAAGAAGGATGAATACAGAAGCTACCTAACTCGATTACAGACTCCACCTGAAGAAATAAAATGCAATCACTTTCTGAATAATAGATCTGATGATCAATCCTCGCTTTGATATCCTGTAGAACTTTTTCTACAAATCAACCAGCTCTGATACCATGTAGAAATTTTGAATAATATGGCACTTATTCATAGAGATTATCCTGATTATACACTATTTGCGGAATCATGCATAATACATAACCTCCTCTACATTGATCATCAATTTTGCGGAATTAAAGAAACAATCGCATGCGCACATTGAAACATCAATCACACATATCAACACAGTATGTACCGGAGAAAGCATACAGCTGAAAACCCTCAACTATCTGTATATTATAATGATAGAGAACATGTAACAATACATAGTACAATACTCCTCACAAGTACTCAGTACTATCTCCACATGCTACACACAAACTAGCTCAGATCCGAGCAAGTCACAGGTTCAAATCTCCTCTGCTGTTTGCCTGCCTCTACTGCGCAATCCCTGCTGAGAAAAATAGGAATGATCCAAGCTCGAATTTTGTTGGCTTGTACTGCGCA